>CABHPR010137560.1:0-17033 GCA_902168415.1 Peromyscus melanophrys | reverse complement strand
TGGAGCTCACTTGGTAGCCCAGGCTGGCCTCGAACTCACAGAGATCCGCCTGCCTCTGCCTCCCGAGTGCTGGGATTAAAGGCGTGCGCCACCAACGCCCGGCTGACCTTGAACTTTGGATTCTTCTGTCTCTACCTCCCCAGTGCTGGCATTACAAGAGTTTATGAGGTGCTCTGGATGGAACTCAGGGCTTTGTGTATGCTAGGAAAGTACTCTACCCACTTAACCATCCCCAACCTACTCTTTTTAAAAAAATTATCTTTACTTTATGTGTATGGTGTTTGGCCTGGGTGCATGTCTGTACACCATATACATGCCTGGTGCCCTTGGGGACCAGAAGAGTTAGAGATGGTTGTCAGCGGCCATGTGGGTGCTGGGAATTGAACCCAGGGTTCTTTGGAAGAGCAGCCTGTGCTCATAATCACTGGGCCATCTCCTCAGCCCCCTTTTTGTTTCTGAAATAAGGTCACAGTATGTAGCCTAGGCTGGCCTCAAACTTAAGATCCTTATGCCTCAGCCTTCAAAGTGCTGGGATTAAATGCATGTCCCACCACACCTGGTTTATGTGACGCTGGGGATGGAATCCCTGCTAAGTAAACACTCTATCAAACTGAGCTACGTCCCCAGCTCATCCTTCTTGCTCTCACCTGTGCCTGGGAGTACTCCGCCAGGGTATACACCCGGAAGACCAACACCTGGAGACAGACAAAAGGACAAGGAACCTTAGCAGAGGTGTGGTCATCCCACCAGACAGCGGCAACAAGCGGTCCTGAACTCACAAGCTAGTGTGCCCACTGGGGCAGCTAGAGACAGACATAGCCTGACCACAGCTCTCCCTGCCCCATGTCAGAGAGCCTGCAGCTCCCTCAGAGCACTGATTTAACTGTCTTCTGGAGCCCACAGCCTGTTGACACAGCCCAGCCAGCCCACCTCAAGTCTAAAGGCTTCCAGATGTTCGCCTTGTATTTAACCTGAAGTCACTTCCTAAAGAGCACGGGGCCAAATGAGCACCAGATGGGGGTGCCGCAGGATGCTGGGCTCCCCTCCAGCTCTACCGGGAACAGCTGTGGGCCCTTCTGTCCTGACTCAACATTTAAAACCTCAGTTTCCCCATCTGTGATCCAGAGCCTGTCTGTGAGGTCTCTTTGTGCTCCAAGATCATAGAAATTTTTAGAAGTCAGGTCAAGTCACCCAGCTCCATTGCCCAAACGGGTCTGCTGCTTTGGATCCGGCATGTGCTGTTCCCTTCATCCTCCAGCGTGTTGGGGGCGGGGGTGGGGGCCGGCTCTGACCTCTGCAGACTCCTAGACCTCTGACCTCTCCCTGACCTCTAACCTCCATCCCCTACAGATTCTGCACTGACCCGGAACCTTTCCAGGCTTGACTCCAGCTCCGACTCCAGCTCCAACTTGAGGCACGACGGCACCTGAGTGGAAGGGATTGTAGAGCTGACTACCTGGGCCTGCAGGCCCCACCTTGAGTGCACTCAGGTCCAGCCACCATACCTGTTGATACTCCTAAGCCACCGATGCCACCAATACCACCAACACCACCAGGGATGCCGCCAACTCCAACACCACCAGGGACGCCACCAACTCCAACACCACCAGGAACACCACCAACTCCACCAAGTCCCGCCCCTGCATAGCCAGAAGCAGGAGAGTTCTGGGGTCAGACAGAGACTGTGCCTTGAGGGCCAGGTGTTAAGGTCTGGTCCTGTCACCAAGCATCTTCAAGACTGGGTGCAACTAGCTGCCCACATCATCTTTCCAGGGGAGGAAGATTCCCTCCACCACCACCACGCCCCTCCCCCCCGCCCCCTACCCCCCCTCCAATTCTGTCTCCTGGGTCTGGATGAGGATTTCCCCCTCCCCCAATTCTATCTCCTGGGTCTGGATGAGGATTCCCCCCTCCCCCAATTCTATCTCCTGGGTCTGGATGAGGGAGAATATTCTGAGAATTTCAGAGTCTGGGAAAGCTAGGGGGCTGATGGAACTATCCCTAAAAAACACCACTCACCGGCTTTGGCAGCAGCTTTATAAGCTGCAGCAGCCCCCGCTGCTCCTCCGGGCACCAGAGCTCCTGCCCCTGGATAGGTGCCTGCAGGAAAGGCCCCCAGACCTGTGGAGGAGAGCGTAATTGAGGTCCAGAACTGCCATGCTCAGTGGGAGCTGCTGAGCCTCAGTCCAGCCTGGGCCCTTTCCCTCAGGAAGAGTATTCAAAATTCTGTGTCCTCTGAAGGTGTCCAGTGTCACACGGTGGCCCCTGCTCACCAGGATGGGAGCATGTGTTAGAGCAGCAGTCCTCAACCCATGGGTCGAGACCCTTCTGGGTGGAGTGACCCTTTCACAGGGGTCGCCCAAGACCATTGAAAAAGAGGTATTTACATATGATTTTAAGTAGCAAAATTACAGTTATGAAATAGCAATGAAAATAATATAGTGTGTGTGTGGGAGTCACCACACATGAGGAACTGTATTAAAGGGTCGCAGCATTAGGAAGGTTGAGAACCACTGTGTTAGAGGATGCCCATATGCCTAACTGCTCAGCTCAGCCTGACAAAGCTGGGTGCATCTTTTTAGTTCTTGAGACAAAGTGTGGCTATGTATGTAGTCCAGGCTGGCCTGGAAATCATTATGTAGCTGAGGATAGCCTTGAACTCCTTGATCCTCCACCTCCCAAGTGCTGGGTTCCCAGGTACTTGGAGTTTATGGTTTATGCAGTGGTGGAGAGGGAAGCCAGAGCAGGCAAGCCCAGTCTCAAAATGTATGTATACAAATGTAAATACATATATATGTATATATAAACAAATGTATATGTATACAAATATTTTGTATATATGCATAATATATATGTATATTATTATTAATATATCTGAGAAAAGGTCACACTACATAACTCTGGCTGTCCTGGAACTCCTTATGCAGACCAGGCAGGCCTTGAACTCACAGAGATCTTCCTGTCTTTGCCTCCTGAGTGCTGAGATTAAAGATGTCTGCTTCCATGCCCAGCCTCAGTATTTTTTTTTTTTTTTTTTGAGACAAAGTCTATAGAGCCAGCCTGGCCTGGGATTTGCTATGTAGTCCAGGCTGGCCTTGAACCTCATATCATTATGGCATGTCTCCTCAGGGCTAGTATTCTAGGCATGCACCACACCATTCCTGGTTCCCAGATTGCTCATATGCCTTTTCTGGTGGGCAGATCTACCCCCTGGGTCTTTGGGAGACGCCTCTCTCTAGTCTCATCTCTATATTACAACTGTCCCCCTGGGCAGCTTCTTAGGAGCAGATGACATTGGTGTCATTCTTTAGCCATGCTCTCATCAACACGTGTCTCCTACTCTGCTCTGATTGCTGTTTATCCCAGTCAGGCGCCCTCGGCTGCGGTGAGGAGCGAGTATCTTGCTCAGGTGCTCACACTAACCTGCCCCGGGGCCAGCACCTGCGAGTCCTCCAGGGCCTGTGAAGAAGAGAGAGGAAGAGATGTTAAGGGTGTGGATTTCACAGCTGGGCTCCTTGTAAGAGGGGTGTCATCATGGAATGGGGTGGGGGTGGGTGTCTAGGCTGGTCCCTATGTCTTTGGTACTTTGGTGGTGGAGGGTCCTGATGAATCTGAAACCATCACATGGTGATCAAATGTTATGTGTGGGGCTGACACTCTAACAAGTGTGATTAGCCTGTGTATTTCCTAGGGTGCCTGGCAACTGGCAGGATCCAGCTGCTTGTCTATAAAGGCGGAAGTGGTCTGTCAGCAAACCCTCATCCCTCCTAGGCCAGCCTTGCTCCCATTGGTAGCTGCCACCCCAGGCATCTTCTCTGCTTCCTTGATGCTATGTCCTGACACAGACCCCTCCCCTCCCCCTGGATCTGTAAGTGTGTCTCCCCCCACTTCCTGCTTTTTGTGTTTTGAGACAGGGTCTCCTGTAGCCCAGGCTTGACTCAAACTCGAGATGCATCTGAGGGTGACCTTGAACTTCTGATCCTCCTGCCTCTACCTCCCAAATGCTGGGATTTTAGGCAGTTACCAGAAAGTCCAGTTTATGTGGTACTGGGCTTGGAACTCAGGGCTTTATGCACGCTAGGTTAGGGCTGTATGAACTGTGCCACATCCCCCATTCTGGGAGTCCTTCCCGTACCACGTCTAGCCAGCCTTCCATCCAGAATCCTCCTTGCTAAGATTCATGAGAAGCCAAATGGGTCCCTCTGGCTCTCTCCTTTCCACATCTGGGCCCGATCATTGCTTCTCCTCCTCCAGGAGACATTCCACGGCCTTGGCCTTGACCGATGGGCCCAGTTAGGTTGGAGTTTTGGAGGCTTGCCTTGGCAGGTTTGTTTCCAATTATGGGAAAAATCTCTCTTGCCAGCACCAGCTCTGGTGGTGGGGTCTAGAGTTGTAGGGCGAAGTCCTCTAGGGGCTCCCCAAAGCCTAGGGTCTGCTGAGCCCTGAGGAGGGGGTCTACCTGGTTCTCATGGGATATTATCTTTCCTCTAACCAGCTTTCCCCACTCATCCACTAACTGTATGAGGGCTGAGCATGTAGCTCAGTGGACAGAGTGATTGCCAAGCATGTGCAAAAGACCATAAGACATACATATATATACATATATGCATGTATGTATTGCAGACATCCATAAGACGGGTCTGGAATGAGCCATGTAGTATGGTATGGTGGTGGGCAGGGGCTGGGGCTGCCTGGATCAGTCATTTCCTGGTCTCACCTCCCAGTCTCTCCCCAGTTCTGTCCACAGCTCCTCTCAAGCTTTAGTCCTGTTTTCTATGCTTGCAGAGGATTGGGGGCATGCTCAGATCTTTCCTGTCCAGTGGAGGGGCTGACAGGACAAGACTGGACAGAAAGTAGGAAAGAATGGGGTGAAGTTTGCGGGGGGCAGGCCTGGTCTCTGCTGTCGCCAGCTTTTTACCGACAGCCAGTTGATTCCCATCGCTTGCAAGCCTGTTCTTGATGTCTTTCGGACTCACCTGCTCCAAATGCTCCCAGAAGCCCAGCACCTGGAGAGAGAGAGAAAGAGTTAGAGTCGGATCCCAGCTGGGAGCCCAGAGCCTTACTAGCGAGTCCCCCTCCCTTCCTCTCCCCACCCCCAGTCAGAAAGTTCTAGACTCAGATTCTGTGGCCCCTTCCTATGGCCTGTGTAGATGACGGAGTCACCTTACCTTTTTTGAGCCTCACTTTCCCCATCTTTATTATTATTTCTAAAATGGTAATTAAAAGGTTTATTTATTTTTATTTGTGTGTATTTGTATGTGTCTGTATATGGGGTATGTGCACGTGAGTGCAGGTGCTCACGGACACCAGAGGTGGCAGATCCCCTGAAGCTAAGATACAGGCCACTCTGGGCTGCCCGATGCGGGTGCTGGGAGCTGAACTTGGGTCTGCTGTAAGAGCAGTATGTGTTCTTAATCACGGAGCCATCTCTCTAGAACCTTAAATGATAATCTTTAAAAGATTTGTTTATATCTTCTATGGATGAGTGTTTGGCCTGCTTGTATGTACGTGCGCCGTATGTGTGTGAGTGTCTGGTGCTGGTGACGGCCAGTAAAGGGAGTCGAATTCCCTGGAAGCAGAGTTACATATGAGCTATCATGTGTGTGCTGGGGACTGAACCCTAGTCCTCTGCAAGATCATCAAGTGCTCTTAATTGCTGAGCCATCTCTCTAGTCTTCTCTACTTTTCTTTTTGAGACAGGGTTTTATGTAGCTCTCGCTGGCCTTAAACTCAACAGGCAGCCAGTATGACCTTGAACTCCTGACCTCTGGTCTGTCCCTCTTGGTTGCTGAGATTACAGGCACATGCCTCCATACTTTATTACGTGGTGCTGGGGATGGAAGCCAGGGATCTGCGCACGCTAGTGCTCTGCCAACTGAGCCCCACACCCAGCCCTAGCTTTTTTTTTTTTTTTTTTTTTTTGAGAAAGGGTCTCACTGTATAACCCTGGCTGGCTGGCTGGCTTGGAACTTGCTATGTAGACCAGGCTGGCCTCAAATTCATAGATATCTGCCTATCTCTGCCTCTCAAGTGCTAGGGTTAAAGGCATGTGCTACTATGTCTGGCCTTTATCTCTCTCTCTCTCTCTCTCTCTCTCTCTCTCTCTCTCTCTCTCTCTCTCTATATATATATATATATATATATATATATATATATATATATATATATTTATACTTTTTTTCTGCTTTCTTGACTTAGTGTCTCACTGTGTAATTCAGGCTAGCCTTGAACTTGCATATAGCCCAGACTGGCCTTGAACTGGTGGCTTTCCTGCCTCAGTTTCCACAACACTTAACTCACTCTGTAGCCTTGGTTAAACTTGAACTCGTGATCCTCTGGCCTCTGCCTCTTGGATGCTGGGATGACAGGCTTGTGTCACTATGCTCGGCTACCTGCCCATCGATTTGTGGCTTTTCCCATGATCCCTATCTTCTTGGGGCCACAGAGCTTGTGAGCAGGAAGCGTCTACTGTGTGCAACCTGCTAGGGTGTCCCCTGGGTACTCATCCTGGCTCCTTCCTGTCCTTGCCTATACCCCTTGTTTGTAGTGGCTGGCCAGCCGGCTGGCCTCCAGCTGGTGCTCTGGGTGTGGGTAGTGCTGGTTCCCAGCTGCCTGGTCCCCCACTGAGAGCTCAGGCAGGGAGGGGCCAGCCTACAGCACCCACATGGAGGAGCAGCTGCCAAGCCACCCACCCTTGCTCCCAGGGGATTAATTGTTCCCAAACACGATCTGTACAATCCCTGCACCCCATCCCATCCTGCTTGGGCAGGCCCGGACATCCCTCTAGCCAGGATGTGTGGATTATTCATGGTGACCTGGCCAAGCCTGTTACAGATTTCAGTCTATCCCGAGGCTAAAAGGTGACCATCGGAACTGGACCCAGTAGCACATGCCTACCATTTCAGCTACTCAGGAGGCTGAGGCAGGAGGATCTATATTTCAAGGCCTGTCTGGGCTCTATAGTTCAAGGTCAGCCTGGGCAACCTAGTGAGACCCTGTATGAAAATAAAAATAAAATGGCTCAGTGGATGAAGGCACTTGTCACTAAGCCTGAAGACATGAGTTCCATTATTGGGACCTACATGGTGGAAGAAGGTGTACCCATAATAAATAAATATACAAACCAGGAAGAAATGTAAAAAGAGGTCCAGGGATATAGCTCAGTGGTAGAACACTTGCATTGAATGTAACAGACCCTGAGTTCCAATCCTTGGTACCACAAGGAAAATTAACAAGCCACGAGATCTCCTAGCCTCACAAAACTCCCAATCCCTAGGACCTAGCTTGCCCAGATGCCCGGTCCTTTTCCTCCCTTGCTGGCCCTCACCCTGAAGTTTCACAACTCCTGTAGGCTTCCGTGAAGGGGAATCTGCTTCTCACACATTCATTAGTAGTTGGGTCATCTGTCATCAGGATTTTGTAAGAGCAGTTGGACATCTAAACTGTCCAGGAGCATGTGACTTTAAAGCCAGGGTGGCAGGCACTGGGTGGGGATGCATTTGCCACATACAGAGCATCACACATGGGGGAAGGGTGTCAATATGACCGGGATGCAGTTGTGTGTGTGTGTGTGTGTGTGTGTGTGTGTGTGTGTGTGTGTGTGTATTAAGAGGAATGAACACAGGGTTTCCAACATGCTACTCCTGAGCCACACCCCAGCCCCTCACTGGGGGATTCTAGGCAGGTGCTCTACCACTGAGCCACACCCCAGCCCCTCACTGGGGGATTCTAGGTAGGTGCTCTACCACTGAGCCACACCCCAGCCCCTCACTGGGGGATTCTAGGCAGGTGCTCTACCACTGAGCCACACCCCAGCCTCTCACTGGAGGATTCTAGGCAGGTGCTCTACCACTGAGCCACACTTCTAGCCCCTCACTGGGGGATTCTAGGCAGGGGCTCTACCACTGAGCCACACCCCAGCTCCTCACTGGGGGATTCTAGGCAGGTGCTCTACCACTGGGCCATGCCCTCAGTATTCTTTCTACTTTTTATTCTGAGACAAGGTCTTGCTATGTATCTGAGGCTGACCTCTTTAACTCAGAATCCTCCTGTCTCAACCTTCTAAGTATCTAAGCTTATAAGTGTGTACCACCAGACCATGACCTCCACCTGCTTCTTATCCAAGTGTTTCATTGAGAGACCCCCTGCCCTCCTTTGCCACCTCCTCAAAGCTGAGAGTGACCACTGCTGGCAGATCCCAGCACTGTTGATAAGACAGAGCTATGATTTTTTTTTTCTTACTAGAAAGTTCCATGGTCTAGACACAGCTGGAAACGGGCTGGGAACAGGCAGGGAGGTCGTCTGGGGTCAGGGTCAGTTTTAGCTTAAAGTCGAGCTCACATCTGGGTCAGAATCAAATGTCTAGATATAGTGTCTGGGGTCTTTCCTTCCAAGTGCTGCCTTACAGGGGACCATGGGGACCTTAGATTCTGCTTTGCCTAAAGTATCAGGGTTGTTTCTGGGACTGTAAACAGAAGGCAATCTCCGGAAAGCGGGTGCAGTGGGCTCATGTGGGACACAGGCCATTGAACTGCCTCTAACCTCCTGTCCCTGGCCAACTTGTAGCCTGACTTTAGCCTGTTGATACCCAGGGGCTTTCGCTGCCTACAGCTCCCTTCTTTCGGCTCCCTTGCCTGGCATGGTTCTGGGAATTCTACCTTCCCCATTTCAGGGGCCTTACTTAGATCTTACCTGGTTTAGGTGGTTTTCCTCCAGGTCCCAGAGCTGCAGAGGGAAGAGATGAGAATGAATGTCAGGGAAGAGGTGACTCACCTCTCTCTCTCTCTCTTTCTCTCTCTCTCTCTCTCTCTCTCTCTCTCTCTCTCTCTCTCTCTAGTCTGAGACAGGGCTTCATTATAGCCCAGGGTGGCCTCAGATTCGAGATATAACCAAGGATGACTTTGAGCTCCTGAATTTCCTACTTTTACCTCCCAAGTTCTGGTATTACAGACATGTACCCCTCCCATCTCTTAGTACTTATCCATTGCTCAACCCTGCCCCACAGTAGAGGTTGAGAGCTGCATGTAGGTTTCTTCCCCAAGTGCTAAAGGAGGTGTCCAGAGAGTCCTCTTGCTTAGACATGGAGCCCCTGGGAGCCCATCTCTCCCTCTGGATTTTTGATTGAGTGACTGTTTGTTTTGAGACTGTCTTGTGTAGCTCAGACTGGTCTTGAACTTGCTATGTAGTCAAGGATGACTCTGATCCCCCAGCTTCTACCTCCTAACTGCTGGGGTCATAGGCATCTCCAGCAATTTCTCAGTTTTTTTTCCCCCCAAAGGAGTTACTTTCCACCTGGCAGGAATGTTAGAGAGGAGATCAAAGAAATATAAAAGTAGGTAGAGGCTATCAGGGAGAACAACAAAGGTAGAAGGTCCTAAAAGGGCCATCATAGGTCTCTTTCCCAGGGGATGCTCAATCTGTCTAACATTAGTTGCTGGGATCTCTTGAAGACCTCAGGTCTAATGACGTTTGTTGGGGGGGGGTCATGATGGTACCCAGATCCTTTCATTGAGGAGTCTAAGGCTAGTTTCTTACCTCCTCCTCCTCCCAGGCCTCCGATACCAGCCCCTGTCATGTGTGTTGAGAAAGAGAGAGAGAGAAATATCAGCGATTAGTATCCAGACAAGCCACAGCCCACCACCCACTGTCAAATTCTAGCCGCAGAACTTTGGGCAAGTCAACATCTCTGACCCTCAGTTTCTTTTTCTGTCTTACCGGCTCAATAGCCGCATGTCAGTTTGTCCCGGGATGGAACTAGCGGGACTTCTGAGTTCCTGTCAGATATTTTCTTTCCAGTGTGTGTGTGTGTGTATGTGTGTGTGTGTGTGTGTGTGTGTGCCTGTGGAAACCCAAACTTGATGTCTAGAGTTATCCAGTTATCCTCTATCACTTTTCCACCTTATTCATTGATGCGGGGTGTCTCAGTCAAACCCAAAGCTCACCAATGTGGATAGCTCGCTCGCTTGCCGATCACAGGCATTCGCTGCGGCCCCTAGTTTACGAGGTGCCGGGGCTTCACACACTCTAGGCAAGCACTCTACCAACCGAGCCGCATCTCCAGCTAAGTTGCTCTATTTTTCTATTCTGTTATTTGCCTCCGGTGGGTTGCCAAGAGTGGGATTAATGCTTCGAGGACTGTGAACCGTCCAATGACAGGAATGTGTGAAGGCGCCAGCCTCTTGACAGCGGGGATTATGCTCCATCTTGTACAATATTTATGCTCCTAATAGCTGTTCCATTAGCAGCCTTCTTTAGGGTGGAGACGGGGTCTTGCTATGCAGCTCAAGCTGGCTTTGAACTCTTGACTCTCTGTGTCTGGGATGCTACTGTTACAGATGTGCGCCTTCAGATCTCGATCCATTAATTGCATCGCTTTTTTGGAGGCAGGGTCTCACACAGCCCAGGCTGGCCTGAGCTCTCTCTAGAGCCAAGGATGGCCTTGAATGTCTGTCCTCTTGAGTGCTGGGATTGCAGGCATGCACCACCATACCTGGTTTATGCAGTGCTGGGGATGGTACCCAGGGTTTCCCACATGCCAGGGAAATACTCTTCTAACTGAGCCACATCCCCAGCCTGGTTAACGTCTTCAGAAAGTGGGCCTGATTTGCAGGTCCTCGGTGCCAGGAATCTAAATGTTAGCACATCTCTGGCCCATGAAATAGCTCCGTGAGTAAAGCTTACTTGCTGCCAGACCTAATAGACTTGAGTTCCATTCCTGGGACCCACATGGTGGTAGGAGAGATCTGATTCCCAAACATTGTCCTATGGAGCTGGGCATGGTGGCACACGCTTTTAATCCCAGCCCTCCGGAGGCAGAGGCAGGTGGGACTCTGAGTTCCAGGCCAGCCTGGGCTACATAGTAAGATTCTGTCTCCAAAGCAAAACAAAACAAAGCAAAACAAACAAAAAGAAACATCCAAATGAAAAAAGTTGTTCTCTGACCTCCATATGCCAATGCAATAAAAATATTTAAAAATATTCTATTTCTCGTGAACAGTCCACGCCCCTCTGTCATACAGAGGTGTGTAGAATCTTCATGTACATTACCTGGATAATAGACTCCACCAGGAACTCCACCAGGCACACCTCCTGGAACCCCTAGAAGGAAGGAGGTAGACTCTTTGATTAGTCAGGTTTATCAAACAAGTTTTTTTTTCCTTTTGGCTTTTCGAGACAGGGTCTCACTACGTTGTGTAGCCCTGGCTGTCCTGGATCTCTCTCTATACATGAGGCTGTCCTCAAAATCACAGAGATCCACCTGGCTCTGCCTCCTGAGCCCTGAGATTAAAGGCGTGCGCCACCACTGCCTGGCATCAAATGTGTTTTAATGAAGGTATAGATAATGATCATGGTATTGTTTGTCTATAGATCAGTGTCTGAGGGCAAACAACTGCTATTTACATTTTTTTGTTCTCTCTCTCTCTCTCTCTCTCTCTCTCTCTCTCTCTGTGTGTGTGTGTGTGTGTGTGTGTGTGTGTGTGTGTGTGTGTATGTGTGCTTAGCAAGCACTCTACCACTGAGCTTTCTTTCCAGGCCCTTAGTGGGGGGATTTTAGGCAGGTGCTCTACCACTGAGCCACACCCCAGCCCCTCACTGGGGGATTTTAAGCAGGTGCTCTACCACTGAGTCACACCCCAGCCCCTCACTGGAGGATTCTAGGCAGGGGCTCTACCACTGAGCCACACCCCAGCCCCTCACTGGGGGATTCTAAGCAGGTGCTCTACCACTGAGTCACACCCCAGCCCCTCACTGGGGGATTCTAGGCAGGGGCTCTACCACTGAGCCACACCCCAGTCCCTCACTGGGGGATTCTAGGCAGGTGCTCTACCACTGAGCCACACCCCAGCCCTTCACTGGGCGATTCTAGGCAGGTGCTCTACCACTGAGCCACACCCCCAGTCCTTCTACCACTGAATCACGCCCCCAGTTCTTGTTTAATTGAGACAGGTTCTCACTATGTAGTTCACACTGGTCTTGACCTTGCAGCTCCCCTTTCCCCGTTCCCCCCTCCCCGCCCCCTTCCCCCAGCCTCCTGAGTGCCCGGAGATTGTAGGCACAGACCACCACACCTGGCTTTGCATGTTCTCATTCTTCTCAAAGTGTCTCAATGAAGTTGGAGGGACACAGAAATTCTGAATGTAGTTCCACCAGACTTGAAATCAGGCCCAGAGAGGTTAAGGGAAGTGGCCAGGGCCACACAGCTGGATAAACATGAAGCCTGGAATGAACCCAGGCCACTGCTCTGAGCAGGAGGCTTAACACTGTTGAAGAGAGGGGACCCTGCCTGTGGTTGTGGCTGGGTACTGGGCAAGGGACTCTGCCTACCTGCTTTGCCCACAACTTTGCTCGGAGCTGGGCAGTAAGGCTGGAGCCAGTTCTCGGAGGGCAGGTTGGGTGGTGACACCAGTTAGGAGATGTAGCTGCTGCCTGCCGTCAGCCATTCCCCTTCTGATAGGATAGTGCAAGGCCAGTGTCCTTGGCCCCTGGGCAGCTCTCTTTGGGTGGGGTTCTGGCTATCTGACCCAGGGCTGTTTTGGGAGGCGCCAGGGACTGGAGGGGGGGTGGGAACACCATGAATGACCAAATCAAATAGTTTCCTAACGAACAGTTAATTCCAAGCCAAGGTCACGAGTTCAGTCCCCAGGGACCAGCCAAAGCTCTCATTGGAGATTCTGGCTCTGGAGCTGTTGTCATGGCAACAAATAGGGACTCCTCTACTGAGCGGTGACCTCTAACCTTGACAAGTCACCTTGCCACCATGGCCCAGCTCTGCTCTGCTGAAGGGAGCCCAAGAGTCACAAGGTGGGGGACACAAGGTGGGTGTCAGCCAGCCATGTAGCTTTGCAGTGGGCTAAAGGAGACCTCTCAGCCAGATAGATGTCTGTGTGTCTGGCCTCGGAGACTCGGTGACGATACACAGCTGGGCCTGCCTGGTCCCTGGACCTTGTCAGCCCAAGCAGGGCTGGGAATGTCTGGCTACCATGGGCAGATTGTGCTATAGTCCTGGCGCCACCACCTCCTGGGGTCTGTACCCCCTCCTCTCTCAACCCTCTAGAGATTGCAAGTCAGGCCTGGATAGCTGGATAGTCTGATCAATCTGCTCTCCAAGCTTGGGGGGGCTTAGGGAGGGGCAGCCCCAGGGTGGGGGTGGGGGGCTGAGTCTGCAGGAAATAAAGCCTTCTAGCGAGCGTTGTCCTGAGCTGCCAAACACACATGGCCCCCCAAGCCTTTGATGCCCTCCAGGGCTCTGGCCTCCAGTTCTGAGCTCCATGCAGGGAGAGTCTCTGCCTCTCTCCTGCACTTTCTCCACCCCCCCAACCCCCCCCACCCCCTCGTTCTCTCTGTTCTCCAGCCCCATAGCTGCTTGCAGGAACGACAGACTCAGGGAAGAGCCCTCTGGCATCTCTCCCAGCTCCTCATTCGATGTGTGATCTCAGGCAAGTAACTCCATCTCCCCAGTGCTGTGCTGGGGTTGCAGGCCCGGGCCACCCCACCTGGTTTTTCCAGGACTGGGAATAGAACCCAGGTTTTCATGCTTGCTAGGCACGCATTTTACCGGCTGAGCCACATTCCCAGCAAAGCCTCACTCTCCCCCCCCCCCCCGCCCCCCACAACGTAGGGGTGATGTCTGCTGCCTCGTATGGTTGCAAACATTCAAATGAAGGAGATCCTAGTCATACCCGGCACAGAGAGTAATCGTTAAAAGAAAAGGCTGGTAATCTTGGGTCCCTTGTTTTCTCTTAGTACCTGGCTAGGACCAGGTATACAATAGGTACTCAAGAAATGGTGGGTGAGGGAGGCAAAAAGATTGTATCTCATTTGTTTCCTGAGTCCTCCATAAGACGCCTGGGGGTGGGCTTGCTGAGCCCCTGGCTTGACTGAACCCTACTTCTTCTCTCTTGAGTTTTGTTTTCCGACACCCCACCCATAACCAGGCTCCCTCCTGGGAGGCTGCTACTTCCCCTCTTTCCACGACCATGCTTCATAGCCTAATAACATCGGTTCACCTTCCTACCCAACCTGTGGGACACCCCAGATAGCCTAAGCTGGTTTTGAACATGAGATTCTCCAGCCTCAGCCACTGGAGTGCTGGGATGGTAGTGGTGTGCCACCATGCCTGGAGTGAGTGTTTGACTCCTGTTTTTCACTGAGAAAATGGAGAAGGATGAGTAGCTGCCATTATTTTGTGGAGGGGAAGAGCTGACTCCCCACCAAGTTGTTCTCTGACCCCCCACCCCCACCATGGTATGTGCATACACACAATAAATATAATAAGAATAACGGACTCTGTAGATAGGACATGTTGGCACACACCTGTAATCCCCGCACTCAGAGGAGGAGACAGGATGATTGCGAGTTTGAGGTCACATTGCACTTCATGGGGAGATAGGGTCTTTCCTGGGCTACACAGCGAGGTTCAGGCTAGCCCGTGCAACATGGCAAGCCCTTTGTCTCAAAAACCATACACTGCCTTTGGAGGCCTCCTCCCCCGTGGTCCTCATTCCCACTGTCTCTCCTCGGTATCAGCGGGGTCTCCTACCGAGAACATCCTCACTTCCCCCCAAGTCCTCCCCTTCTCCGAGGCTGTGCTGGAAGCTTCCGCCCCGCCTTCTCCTAGCCCACCACAGTTCCTCCTGCCTTCAGCGCTCAGCTGGCCACAAGCAGCTGGCTTGGAACACACTTGTGTCTTGTTTTATGTGAGTCTGGCTCATTCCTTCTGCTAGCCTCGGGGCGGATCTCGTCCCTCACATGTGTGAATCATGACCCTAGACTCCCAGGGATCTGAACAGTCCTCTGGCCTGGGCTAGAACCCCTGAAAACACCCCTTAATCCTCTGCCTGTGAACTCTCTGAGACGGGAGACTCATCAGCTCTAATTTCATCTGTGTGGTCTGCACAGGGCTTTCTCCTCAGACTGTTTTCGGTCTTGCCCTCCTCTCTTCTCCTCCCCTCCTCTCTTCCCTGTCTCAATAAAACAAAAACCAACACACAAACAAAAAACAAAAACAAAAAAACGAGAAAAAGAAAAAGAAAAGAAAACCCACCTTAGGGGTTGGGCATATAGCTCAGAGGTAGAGCACTTGCCTAGCATGTATAAGGCCCTGGGTTCAGTCCCCAGACCAAAAAACAACAAAAACAAAAACAAAAATAACCCCAAAACAAACAAAAAACCCAAAACAATAACCACCACAACAAAAAACAATAATAAATAAATAATGAAAAAAACATAGAAAACTAAAGATTGTCGCTAATTACAAGGACTATTGGCTCCTTAGCAAATTGTAAGAGAATATGTCACTTTACAATTTTGCTGTCCCATGATCATCTCAGTGGATATATTTTTGGCAGCTGTCAAATGGCTACTGTTCCTCTTGCCCCCAAACCCCAGTGATTCGTAAGAGCTGGGTGCTAAAAATAGGGATATTTCTTCCATTTTGCAGCCAGGGAAACTGAGAGTCAGCCAGACCAAGAGCCTTGGCCTGGGATCTACATCTGACCTTGGATTTGCTGCCGGGAGGTTCAAAGACCATACAGAGCAGGACCAACGGGTCCTGGCAGGGGGCTCTGCCAAGCTAAAGTCCAGTGGGGCAGTCTGGATTGAGCAGATAAGACCTCACCAAGCTGTTTGTTGTGTGCACGGAGCAGTTTGCCAGGCACTTTTCAAAAGCTGTCGGTGTTCCTGTGGGTGGGTGAGCCATCCCCTGTTCCAACAAGACACCCAGAGCTGGATCTAGGCACTAAATCGTTGGCAGCTTATCAGAGGCACCTGGGGAACTGTCAATCCCCAAATCCCTCAAATAAGAGCCTCCGAAGATCAAATAGAGGAAGAATTCTTGGGTCACAGCATAGACCCAGGCGATCATCAGGGTCGAAATCTCCTGAGATAAACCTTCAGTGTGTAAATGTGGGGAGGGGGATGCTGAAAACATTTCTGATGTCAGGAAGAACACTGAACTTGAGTCTTATGTCTAATCCTCCAACAGGTGCTTTTTTGAAGAGAGGGTTTCCTGCAGCCCAGGCTAGCTGAGAATTCACTATGTAGATGATGACCTTGAGCTTCTGATCCTCCTGTCTCCACCTTTCCAAAAGTGCAATCAGGCAAGGGTGCTACCATGCCTGATTTTTTTTTCCTTTTTGTGACCTTTTATTTTGCTTTGGGGGGATAGAGTCTCACTATATAGCGTAGGCTGGCTCTGAACTCACTCTGTAGCACAGGACTCACACTCACAGCAATCCTCCTGTCCTGGTGTGAGTTCCTGAGCCGCCACACCTGGTTCATCTATTCCCTTTAACATAGGGGCTGAAGCAAGTCATTATTCAGGAGTGAGTAGCTGTTCCAGCTATGACCTTGAAGCACTGCCCCTAGTGAGGTAGCAGGTAACTGTTATACCTGCCTATAACCTTGAAGTACATGCCCCTGGGGTGTGGCCTCGGAGGGGGGGTCCTTAAGAGCTGGGATGCATGTATACAGTTCTCTTCACCCTCTTATGGTATTGTATGCTGAGACCTTGGACCAGGCAAATCAGTATGGGACATAGCCCAGCTTTCCCAGACCTATGATAAATCTCCCATGGTAGTGAGTTAACCCCCAGATAAATTCCTTTGCTCATTAAATACACTCTGTGGATTTCTTGCATTATTATTTAAAGGAAAGGCTATTATCACCCCATCAATGACAAAGAATTGGCACCCATGACGTCTTCCTCTTGGAGAAACTGGGCTCCCCCAGGACCAGACCAGGCCGACTTAGGTAGGTGTGACCAGTACTCAGCCCCACCCAGATCTCTGACCTCTTTGGACTTTAGTGGACTCTCTTGAAAGGTCTCATCAATTCATATGCCTCTTACTTGAACCCAGTGACTCCGGCCACCTGGGACAGAGTGGAGATTTATCTTCACGGGGAATGATGCCAGCTGAGTGCTGAGTGATGTCACCCAGGCTACAAGGGGATGGTTTGTTCTGCCCTTAAAGGAAGGCTCTGCCCCAGGGCTGTCTCTCCCCAATATTCCCTGGCACTTCCCCTACCCCCCCCCC
>CABHPR010137559.1:21651-42569 GCA_902168415.1 Peromyscus melanophrys | reverse complement strand
AGAAAGAAAGAAAGAAAGAAAGAAAGAAAGAAAGAAAGAAAGAAAGAGAGAAAGAGAGAAAGAAAGAGAGAAAGGAGGGAGGGATGAGGGCAGAAAGGGAGGGAGGGAGGGAGGAAAGAAGGAAGGAAAGAAGGAAGGAAAGAAGGAAGGAAAGAAGGGGGAACAACAACAAAAAACAAAAACTTCATGTCATTTCCAACACACCAATCTGCTTCAAGTTTGAGGTTCAGGATGTGAGCATGCAGCTGCTGCTCTAGTCTCTGTATCTCCCGGCTGCCATGCTTGCCTACCTTGACATCAAGCCCCAAACAATCCATTCGTTCTGTTAGATATTTTGATCATGTGTTGTTGTTGTTGTTACTGTTTTGTCACAGTAAAACAAGAATAACTAATACACTTATGAATGTAACATAGCCCTTCGCCAGTATCCTTAGTAGACAAAATCCATAAATGAATGGAATTATTCAATAGTTAGATGAAATCTCTTTATAGCAGCTCAGCTTTGAATTGGGTAGTCACATAGAACAGAAATGCTCAATATTTCCAAACTCATGAACGGATACATTGGCCTGTGAAGAGGAATCCAAATGGCCTATGAAACATAACCTAAAATTATAGTAATTATTTTAATAATGAACAAAAATGGATTGTCTTATTGTCTGTGAAAGACAATGAATGTGTACTACAATTCAACATTTTTGTCCCTATTGTCAAATCTGAAATTCAGAGAATTCTTTCTGAAGAAAAAATCATGTTTATATTAATAATATAATATGTGTTTTATAAGATGTAGAGGAAAGATGATATGTTATAAACTGCACATAAAGCATTTATGTGTATTAATTAAATTAGGATTAATACTTTCTAACTTTGTATTTCATAATAAAAGCACATCTTACTTGCATTCATTTTAATAATACCAGATGATAAAATATAGGACTATAATTTTATCATCTTGAACTACATAAATATATACTAAAGCTTCCGTTGAAAACAATCCTGATTACAGTAGAGCAATGGAAGCTCAGTAACATTGCTATAGATTGGTGAACTCTTCTGATATTATCTCCTAAATGAACACATCCTTGTTATTATAAACACATAACACACATTACCACACTCCATTGGACTTGTACATTTCATCAGAATTTATTATGTTTGAGGTTATTTCCAAATACATGTTAGAATAAAAAAATAAAGATATTGATCATGATTGACAATAATCAAAAGAATGTGACAAGGATATGACGGTGATCCATCAAGCTTCTTTACTCAGTACAGTAAGGCATAGAATCTCAAAGGTAGCACAGAGAGGCAACACCCCTCAGGATGATGTGTTCACTGTCAGTAAAGACTCATCTCCTTGTTAATCATAACTCATTGTGACATCCCTTCTCACGCTCTGCCGAGTGAGCCACCCAATCCTTTCTGAGATTGTCTATATTAGATTCCTTATTTTTATTATATTAAAAATGTGTAAAATGAGTTATTATATGTATTATATTTCTTAGTTTTCATTGTACTAAAATACATATAATGATTAAATTAAAGTGTTGTTTTGGATATTTCATATTTATTAACATCTCAATAATATTCTCATGAATGCTTTCTTTTATCCTAATTTTCATGAGATACTCTAAGACTGATTATTTCAAAGGCAATTCACTGTATAGAAAAGGGAATTGGACTTATTGCAGTAAACAGTTCAGGAACCCTTCTACCCTGGGGAT
The DNA here is from genome assembly GCA_902168415.1 of Peromyscus melanophrys. Lineage (NCBI taxonomy): Eukaryota > Metazoa > Chordata > Mammalia > Rodentia > Cricetidae > Peromyscus > Peromyscus melanophrys. The sequence continues at coordinate 40,839 of CABHPR010137559.1, read as the reverse complement.
AGATTCATAAGATTATTGATTGTGATTTCCAATTCTTCAAATAATATGTCATTAATTTACATTTTTTACCTTGTTTCTCACAGTTACTTTCTTACTCAAATGAAGATATCTATTCTTCTTTGAAAGTGTTATTTTGTAGACTTTTGGATATACACTTTTTTTCTTGTTTTGCACAATATAACACATCTTTTCCCTCTTCCTCCTCTTCCTCTTCTGCTTTCTCCTTCTTCTCTTCTTAAAGATACTTAGTGGTGAAAAGATTTAATCTTGATCATTGTGATCAGGCGACCTTACATCACCACCTATCAACAATACTTTACGATGGGAAAGATCAACAGGTAACATACTGCTTGAACATATTCAATCTACATCCCTTTATTTCTTTCCTCTTCTCTCACATTTACCCTGTTGCTTACACCCATTAAACGGATGCATTTTATTCTATTTATAATTCTTAGACTATATTTTCTTGGTATGTTGGAGTAGATCATATTCCAGCTCCCCCTTGAGAATAAAAACAATTTTCAGACTAAAGCTGCCATTAAGAGTTAGAATGAGATGAGCTAATATTTTTTAATGGGATGTGTCTTTTATTCTTTCTGATACCAGTGCAATCCTTGTTCATTTCTAACTAAGTAAGGGGCACATAATCCCATAGTGTTATCACTGAGACATTAGTAATTACTCCTATCTCCACCGGAATGTTTGCATTCATTAATATAGTTTGTCATTCTTTATCATAAAGTTGGTGTAAAACCTTCATGCCATTTACATAAGTGTACATACAGCTATCTACACAAAAATGTTACACTAACAAGCAAATGAACATACAAAATTTGATAATTCTTCACAAGATAAGTTTATGTAAACTCTCTTTATATAGCCTAGCATGTAGAAAAACTAGAACATCAGCATAATCTAGTCAAATATGTAGACTAATTTCCCACACGGTGCTGTCTCCATCCTCATAGGTTTTTAACAACAGCCTCAGTGTCCAGGGGGTAGAAAAAGGATAAGCTGGAAATATTTCCCATAGACGGGAGTGTAAATTCGTTACCAACACTGAATCACTAATCCAATGCACCATGGTTTATCTTTATGGATAGTGAAAAATGTTTTTCATCTGACATTTCCTGGCACTTCAAAAGTAGTCAGCAGGTTGTAGTATTGCAGATAATCCACAGATATTGATAAAGGAACTATTTATTTAGAAATTATATTTGTCTGGGTGGTGGTGACAACAGCGGCACACGCCTTTAATCCCAGCACTCGGGAGGCAGAGGCCAGCCTGGTCTACAGAGCAAGTTGCACGACAGGCTCCAAAGCTACACAGAGAAACCCTATCTTGGAAAAAAAGAAAAAAGAAAGAAATTATTGTTTTTTTGGGGGGAGAATAACTCACAAAACAGGATAAAGAAATTCTGTCATAGAGTCCTGGAAGGCAGATAGTCTGTCCCATGTTGCTTCTGCCTGAGTCTGTCCCTACCATCCCAGTCCACCAGGGAGAGAATGAGAATAGAGGTCAGGCGTACATGTCTCTCAGGTCGTAAGGGTAAACCTGAGGCCATGCCCCAGGGGCTGGTACTTTAAAGTCATAGGTAGAACAGGTACCTACTTCATTATGCTATTTCTGCTTACCACTACGTAAGTTATGGGATAGATGCACCACCATTCAAGTATTTTCTTATGAATTCACAGTTCTCATTACATCTTAACTATATTACAAATATATATCACAATTATAACCTTCATAACACTAAGTATAAATAAAATGGATTTCAGTTAGTGAAAAACAATATTTCATTGGCAAAACCAGTGTTTACTTCTTAATGATAATTTCTAAAGTGCTTTGAGTTCCTTTATACTTGGAAATATGAATGACTATATGCTATATGCTACTCTTAAAGTTATAGATAACATGTTTTTAAATCATCATTTGAAATATGTTCATATTATTTCATCAACACATGTGAATAGTACATTTGATTGAATGTATAGCTTAGAATACAATTATTCAACTTTAATACATATATTCTCTCTATGAATAATTTGCATATCCTAAAAACAATTGAGATGTTTTCAAGATATCTGATAGTTAAAGCTACATTTAAAATAACAGTTAGGCTATTTGATTTTTTCTAATGATATTCAATATAGTGAGAATTAACTGGCCCTAAATAGTCTGTTTAAACTTTGCTACAAAATATATAGCCCAGCACTGGAGGGATTGGCTAGAAGAAGACCACTTGGGTTTAGAAATGCAAACCTAACTCCAGATGCAGAGAAAGACTCTCATGAGAATGAGGCAAAGAACGATAGAGCAGGACTCCTGATATCCTTCTCTGGCCTCTCTACATGCCCAAGGGCAACCACATCTCACACACACACACACACACACACACACACACATATACACACACTCACTCACTCACACACAGAAAAACTCCCACAAAACAAATTCAGTTTAGAAGACATAATTTTGAAATGTTTGTAGCCTGCAGACCTTGAATAGAATCAAATTAATTTTCTGAATAGCCTAATTTCTATTCCAGTATTTTCTACTTTTCATATTAGATTAGTATCACTTCAATTTAATTATATGTACATTAACTAAAAATGTCTATTGGATACAAATGGGGTGCTTGAAGTTTCCTTGGCACATGCGAAGCCTTGAAATCAGGCAGATATTAGGATGTAATTTATATGCAAAGTCAAGACTCATTTGATTTTCTTTGCTCAGAGATTTCCCCTCCACTGGTTTACTAAGGTTTCTATGAGCTGCGTTTGGAAAAGTTGAATTCAGTGCATTCTTCTAGTAAAATTATACAATTAACATTCAGGAGAACTTCATCTTATAGAAAACTTGTCAAATTCTACCCCTCTTTCTTAGGTGGTGAATACTACCTTTTATTCTCTGTCTGTTGTAGGTACAGTAACTTTAGCTAGTTGGTTATGTATTGAATTATTGTCTCATTTCTTTACCTGAAACACTAAGATTTATTTGTGAACAAATTTTAATTGATTATAAATGGAGATTAATGGAAAACACTAGCCAGAAGGTAGTTATTTTCGAATACCATTAGAAGTCAGGCATCAAGATAATTGGTTAAAGTTAGAATATGCAGATAATATGTTTTAGTTGTAGATAGTAGCTATTAGCTCTAAGTACAACAAAGAAGAAAAATGATAGATGGAAATAATACTGAGGCTTTTTTTGCTGTATGTCAAGAAAGTCAACTCAGCTTGAGATAAATAAGATAAAAAACATGTCTCATTTTAGAATAGGACTTTCTCCTACAACAGTAAATACCAATATATGCAATTATGAGTTAAAATGAATTTAGCAGTATATCCATGCTATATTCTTTGATGGTTTTAGATATTGAAAGTGTTTTTAAAATTATTGTTTTAAAATTTGTGTAATGTAATTTACATTTAGATAGGATACCAAACAGGTTTTCATAAATTGTTGATTAAAATTTAACATAGCCAGAATTGGTTCCCAAGTTTCTTCAAAGAACAGGAGAAGCTATTTTCAATGTGAATTAAATTTGAAGTAAAAATACACAGGACAAAATAGTTTTAAGCAAGTAGCTGCCTATAATTAAGAAGTGAATTGTATGTTGTATATCTCATCTCACTAACCAACATAACAACATGGATATTCACTCTTCCTTTAAGTTAATTTTTCAGGAAAGTTAGAAATATTATTAAAAAACATTTTTATTAAAATCTTTATGTCATCTTTCCATCAATATTACTAAAATATTATCCTTGTTAATTATTTCAAATTTTGAAATCAATGTTCTAAAATGTGAATTGCATGGTGGCTTGCATGGTATAAATATAAGAAAAAAGGGAGATTTTTTCATTCAAATATACATTTGATAGCAATAATAGCAAGGCATCCATTACGGTTAAATTTTATGTCTAATTTAGTGTATGTGGGAAAATCTAAAGAAAATTTATATAAAAGTCACTAGTTTACAACTGAATCAAACACCATTGTGTGTAGCCACCAAATTTTCATTATGCATACATCAGTTAATGGACATCTGGTTTGATTTCATTTCCAAGTTATTGTTAAAAGAGTAGTAATTAACATAGTTCGCCAGGTTTCTCTGTAAGGATATGGAGTTCTTTGGTTATATGCCTAGGGTTAGTTGCCAAGTAACATGATAATTATATTTTTAACTTTTTGAGAAAATATGGTACTTATTTCCATAGTGGCCACAATTTACATCCCTATCAACAGTGGATAAGTGGTCCACTTTCCCCCATTCTTATCAACGCCTTCCCTATATCCTCCTCAGCAAAACTTTAAATTTAATTTTCTCAGTAAATTTTTGTTACATATTATATATATATATATATATATAATTAGAAGAAGAAATAGAATAATTTCTACAAAAATTAAAGTTACCAAGTGGAAATACATTTTGTCTCTTTACATATCTAGTCTCCAAATATTAAATCTAAGTCAATATGATGCAAGAATTTGACATTTTGAATTTTTACACTGGTAATTAAAGGTAATTGCTTTCTTAACTAATATTAAATCAAACTGATTGGCACTTTAAGAGAAACTGCTGAAATGGCAATTGTGTTCGGCAAATCTGTTTTACATAACAGATACAGTTTTCTTTTTTTTTTTTTTTTTTTTTTTTTTTTTGGTTTTTTCGAGACAGGGTTTCTCTGCGTAGCTTTGCGCCTTTCCTGGAGCTCACTTGGTAGCCCAGGTTGGCCTTGAACTCACAGAGATCCGCCTGCCTCTGCCTCCCGAGTGCTGGGATTAAAGGCGTGCGCCACCAACGCCCGGCCAGATACAGTTTTCATGTGCTCATGCTCTTGTTTACAAATCCTGATTAGAAGTAACATGCAGTTAGAATATGTCATAATCATTTGAAATAAAAATTCTGAGTAACAAAGGATGATAATATACAATTGTTAATTACTTTTTTTCAACACTAAGGAAATAGTTTACATTGCAATACAATGATGCAGAATGTGACCTAGTGTCTTTGGGTATGCTATAGCCACTTCATGATGTGAAAATCGAAGCCTTCAACATTTTGTTTGTAATAAACGAAAATTGCTGCCTGTGTCTTGCCTATCAAATGGCACCCAAACTCAGTTTATTTTCTTTCATGTTCTCTACATCAAAGTTCTAGTCAAATTCTGTACTCTATGCAGCATAGACTATTATTAATGTTTCTTAGAATCCTTAGGCTTTTGTTGTCTTCTCTCCTCAACCTCCTTCTTTCAGAACAGCATCTAAGGAAAGGTTGACTTTGTAACCACGTGCTGCCAACATGATAGTTCTCACTACAACTCCAGTAGTTTTCTCTCCCATTCGTTAAAAATTGACTAGAAAGATAGCACAGGACAGTATAGAATTAATGCTTATGTATTCAAAAGTTCATTGTCCACTCAACATACATTACAAATATCAAATTATAGAAATGATCATCACAATTCTAAGAGTAAAATAATGTAGCAAAGGTTTGTAGTGATCATAGTGTGTCAGAACAGTTTTCTAAACATTATATTTCCAATGTCGAGTTCAGAAACGTTGTGTAAGCATTTGAGTAATTTCACTGGAAAAATATTTTTATAATTTCATCATATTAATATCAGTTCTTCATGAAGTGAGAAAGTGCAATTAACAACCTGCCATGAATGTTTTGTGTCCACTCTGAGGCAGACAATAAGAATTATCTTGTAGTTAAAAATCAGTTATAAAATGTGTACCAGAGCATACAGAATGTCTTTTTCTAGTAACAAATATCAGGGATAAAAAAAAAATCACAAGACATGTGATATGACTCAACGACAAATGAGTTCATTTCAATGGGTAAATTTCTCAGAACTCAGTAAGTTGTGAGTTGGGATCATGAGGATATAAACTGAACAGAATATCAAAAGAATTAGCAATGAATTTTGACATTTTGGCTTTTCTTTTGGCATTCACACAGGAAGGGTTTCAATCACTCAATACATTGGTGCATCATGAATTCATTCTTTCATTTGACCTCTTAGATGTAAAGCTCAGGTAAAGTTTCCTTGTATATGTCTCATGATTTTTAAATTAAAATAAATTCACTAATACATATGGCAGCCTAATATGTATTAATAAATGCATTAGTTAGGAACTCTAAGTATGCCAACTATTATGGATTCTCCAAACTCCCCTCATCATTTCATATGGTGAAGCAGTTCATCTGCTTAGAATTTTAACACCTGCTGTATTAGACATCTTGTGAATATGTGTAATTGAATTTAGACACTAGGAAGATGGCAACTATTATTCAAAATAAGGAGGTAAGTTGGATTGAATTTCAAGTGTGTTACCTTAGTACTTATTTAATTATTATTGATTCATAGTCTTAAGTAACAAATTCTAATTAAATGTTAACTGCTTCATGCATTGAACACATTTGTCACTTACGTGTTTCTGAATCTTTGAATACATACTGTATTTTTATACCATTGGCTATCAATATTTTTACAAATTGATCTATTAAAGATGTCTCCTCCATGGTAGACACACTATGCTTTTTTACTGTAAGTGTTGATTATTTGTTTTCATAGTGTATGTAATTAAATTTCCCATCAAAATAAATAAAATGTGAAAATGAAAGTATCTCTTGTTACTTCAACTGACATTTATGTTTGTGTATGTTTTCTTGAAAAACAGTATTTACTGTGAGTTTTAGTTTTCTGTAGCATAACGAAAATTTTCTATTATTGTATTACTGCTAGAGAAGCCATCAGTAAAAGAAAAGTAAAATTCAAGTATTTACAAAATTATTACTGGAATTACTTTTTTCACATATTTATTGTTTTTTTTTCATGTGAGATAACCATGATAAAAGTGGCCAACATTGTGGAAGGACATATTCATTGTGAAGACATATTCTTAATCATCAAACTCGATGACTAATAGTTGTATATCTTCTTGAATAGTACATTTTGTATTATCTTCAATAAATTATATCCACTTGACATAAGACAATTATCTAGCATTTAAAAAACCTATATGAACTATTTCAAATATATTTTCTTGATATATGTTTTACATAGATTCCATTTGCTTTAACACAAGCCTCTTATTGTATAATGAACTTAATATGTTCTTTAGCTGTTACACATAAATTATTTTAAGATACTATATTTTGAAAGATAGGCATTTGTTAATAAATCTTTTTTCTGTATTAAGAAATATTTTATTCATTTTACATACCAACCACAGATCCCCCTCTCATCTATCCTCTGCTCCCCCTGAATCTTCCCCCCAACCCAACCCTCCCATCCCCTCCTCTGAAAAGGTAAGGACTTTTGGGGAGTCAGTAAAGCTTGGTATATTCAGTAGAGGCAGGTCCAAGCTCTGTCCCCTGTAACAAGGCTGTGGAAGGTGTCCCACAATAGGTAATGGGCTTCAAAAGTCAGATCATGCAACAGAGATAGATCCTGATCCCATGGCCAGGGGCCCCTTAAACAGACCACACTACATAACTGTTTCCCTTACGCAGAGGGCATAGTCCAGTCCCATGCAGGCTCCACAGCTGTTGGTCTAAAGTTCATGAGTTCCCACTAGCTTGGTTCGGTTCGGTTGTCTTTGTAGATTTCTCCATCATGATCTTGATGTCCTTAGCTTATAGAATCCCTCTTCTCTTCGACTGGACTCCTGGAGCTCAGCCTGGTGCTTGGCTGTGGATCTCTGCATCTGCTTGCATCAGCTAGTGGATGAAGGTTCTATGATGACAGTTAGGGTATTCACCAATCTGATTACCAGAGTAGGCCAGTTCAGGCACCCTCTCCACTATTGCTAATATCTACTGAATATACCAAGCTTTGCTGACTCCCCAAAAGTCCTTACCTTTTCAGAGGAGGGGATGGGAGGGTTGGGTTGAGGGGAAGATTCAGGGGGAGCAGAGGATAGATGAGAGAGGGATCTGTGGTTGGTATGTAAAATGAATAAAATATTTCTTAATACAAAAAAAAGATTAGTCTAAACTGGGGTTGTGTAGATGTACCCAACCATCTTATTAAATAAGAAACACAGAGCCAATACAGAGATGAAAACCAAGAGGTCAGAGCAATAGCTAAGAGCTAAAGACCTTACCCTTCACTGTTGCTGTTGCTGTACCTCTCCGAAAGAGACCTACTTCCTGTGTCTGTCTTTTTTTATAGAGTTTCTGTTCTGCCTTCTCATTGGTTGTAAACCCAACCACATGACCTCCTAGTCACTGCCTGTCTGTACAGACCTCCAGGTCTTCTATGGTTGGTATTGAGATTAAAGGTGTGTGTCTCCAATGCTGGCTGTATCCTTGAACACACAGAGATCTACCTAGTTCTGCCTACCAAGTGCTGGGATTAAAGGTGTGCACCACCACCGCCCAGCTTTTGCTATAGCTTGCTAATATCTCTGACCCCTGGACAACTTTATTTATTAACATACAAATAGCATTTCAGTACAAATAAAATATCACTATAGGGTTGTCCTTGTGGATTCCTGGGAACTTCCATAGCACCAGGTTTCTCTCTATCTCCATGTCTCACTTTATCAGGATACTACTTTCATTGCTCTCCCACTCCATCCCTGTTCCAGCTCAACAAATCCTGTTCCCTTATGTTCTTATCTTAAACATGGTAGAATAAATGCTAAATCATTCTTACAAAAAAGTATTCTAAGACCCCACAGAAAGATAAGTACATTTCATCAAAATCAAAGGCAATATATCCTCAACAATATTTGAGAAATCCCATGCATAAATGATCTCTTGTTGATGGTGGAAACCAGTGAAATAGCCAATGGTCTCCTTGGGAAAGTATTACGCCACTTTTCAGAGAGACTTGTCAGTGATAAGACATCAGATTCAATATTAGGTGTGTTCCCTGTATCTGTATAGGTGTCTCTTTCCTTGGTTATGGAAGTGTTCCTCTGTGAACTTGTTGGATATCTGGTCTATGACATTGACTTGGGATTTGTCCATCTCATCAATGCCTGTAACTGAAGACTTGTTTGTTTGTTCTCATGGAGTCCTACATTTCCTGATAGTAACTTTCCTGTGTTTAAAAAACAAACAAACAAACAAAAACAGTTGATAGTCCTTGAATATGTGTTGTAAGCACTCTCTTTTATCCTGGAGTCCTGATATTTTCTATTACGCTTGATTCATTCTGTTTCTGAGGCTTTACTTTGAGTTTTCTAGTTGAGTTACTGGGTTTCTTCAATTCATGTTCATTTCAGCTTAGGTTCTCATGAATGTTTCTCCTTACTGAATTTATTTTCAAGTCCTTGATTGTTTTCATCATTTACATAAGTTACATGTTTGTATTTTCTCGGCCATTACTCAGCCAATCTTGAGATGATATCTGAGCATGTGGACTTCTTTTGTTAGTTCTGAGTCTAATGTGGAAACAGTGGATTGGGCAGAAGAAAGGATTTGTAGCTAGGTTTGGCCAGAATGAAGTTACATGCTCCTCCAAAAATCCAACATCATAATTATAAACGAGGAAGCAGATGTATACATAAAAAGAATCACTATACTAAAAACATGAATTGGAATTGGAAAAATGGTAAATGGTTTAGAATTTTATTCACATGACATTTCTGCTTCCTCTTCCAGGGAATAAAAGCAACTTACTAGGGAAAAATGTCTTTTAAATAAATGTCCATATTATTAAAGTAAAATAAAACCTATGAAAATGCTTACAATTCAGTTTTCTATTTGAGACCTGAATAAATATCTAGAGCACACAATATACAACACACACATACACACAAAAGGGTACATTTAAAATTCTAAGTAAAAAGAGATGAAAATGTGGACCCTGGTGTTTTGAGGTATGTATACAGTATTAAGTGATTACTGCTATCAAGCTAACATAAATCCATCTCTGCACATAATCAGTATTATTTTGTGTTTCATGATCACAGGTAAGATTACTCTCTCCACAGATTCTAAGTGTAGAATAACTATTGTTAACTACACTCACCATGTTAAAGACTCTGTTTTAGTTTTAGATGGTTAAGAACAATAATAATGAAATTAGAAAGACATCTAAGAATATTTGCTGTTCAGAAAAGACTTTACTTTGTATAATGACATTTTTTCCTCACTTATTTTACACCGCCCAACCTCTTTCATATTACCCTCTTTGCTGCCTTTCAAACTCATTGCCTCCTTTTCTTTAATTTTTGTTAAATACACATACACAGACACACACATTCACATTAAAATCCACACAAAACACAAAATTAGAAACAATAAAATATGATGATATTTTATTTGTGCTGAAATGTGATTCTATTTGTATGTTAATAAATAAAGTTGTCTGGGGGATCAGAGCTAAAAGACTTTTAGCAGAAGTCTAGCCGTGGTGGCACATGCCCTTAATCCAATCAAATGACAGGCAGAGTCTCTGTGTGGCCAAGGACACAGACAAGTGGTGACCCAAACCTTTAATCCCAGTACCAACCGTAGAGACCTGGAGATCTGTATTAATAGGAAGTGATGAGGAAATCATGTGGTTGGGTTTAGCGCCAATGAGAAGGTAGAACAGAAAGACAATAAAAAGATAGGTCACACAAGAGAAGGTCTTTCTCTCAGGGGAAGGATGGCAGCGAGTGTTAAGCTAAAGGCTATTGCTAGTGCTCTGACCTCTTGGGCTTTTAACTCTGCATTTGGCTCTATGTTTCTTATTTAATAAGACCGTTTAGAATTTCGTCTACAATAAAATACAAGCAAAAGTATAATAAGACAAAAAATGCCCACTAATCAATATGAGATTAAAAGTCTACCAAAATAACTGAGTTTGATTTGTTTTGAGTTCACCATTACTACAGAGGATGTGGCCTGTCCCTAATGAGATTCTATTGGCTAAAACAATTTTTTCCTCTGTAATTTGGTGAAGAAAAATGACTTTTTATTTCTTTAAACTTGCATCATACCCATTATAGCAGGGAGTATTTAGTCACATACTTGTGTTAATGAGCCATCCCTTTTATAAGGGTTAAGCAATTGTTCAATTAACCCTAAGGGTAGTGAAATATACAATAATGGAGGAGGAAATGTATATTTGACTAAGATTAGTTGATTTTGCATAATAAAATATTTCTTTATTATCTGTGTGACTTGAGAAAAATGTTATGTTTTCTGCTTCAATTTTCTCTTCCACAAAATGGGTATTGAACAGAGATAGTTGTAGCTAGAGTTTTCCTGCTGGGCCCACAATCAGGACAAATCTCTGTCACCCGCCAGTCCCACAGCCGCTCAGACCCAACCAAGTAAACACAAAGACTTATATTGCTTACAAACTGTATGGCTGTGGCAGGCTTCTTGCTAACTGTTCTTATAGCTTAAATCAATCCATTTCTATAAATCTATACCTTGCCACATGGCTTGTGGCTTACCGGCATCTTCACATGCTGTTTTTCATGGTGGCGGCTGGCAGTGTCTCCTCAGCCTTCCACTTCCCAGAATTCTCTCTTCCTTGTCCCGCCTATACTTCTTCCTGCCTGACCACTGGCCAATCAGTGTTTTATTCATTGACCAATAAGCAACATGTTTGACATACAGACCATCCCACAGCAGATAGTAGTGTTTAAATGAACTAACACAAGAAATGAGCTCACAATGCGGTTTTCTAGTATAATCTTCATGACTTTCCACAGGTTTTCCAGATTCTCATTACATCCATTTCCCCCAAATTATCAAATGATTATATGATAAATGGTGCTGCTGTGGATTGTTTCATTTTTTCCTTCATATTTGCCACTGCTTTATTTATCTAGAGTAAATTTTGGTTCTTACAATTTGCTCAATGTCTCTGTTTAGAACCAAGAAATAGGCAATATTTCAAAACTATAAAAAGTATTTTGTTAAATAAGTAAAACAAATTAAGGTTTAATAGGCTGACCTCTACTTAGAGGAAACAGTTATGACTGTGTGTTTCTGCTTCTGTCTCTAGGTGGGAACACCATGTAGCTCTCTTTCCTTCCTAGGAGTAGGAACTCCTTGTCTGTACATCTCACCAAGTCAGAATAATCAAGGACTAGAACTTTGAATTCAGATAACATTTCAAAGGAGGCACAACTAAACTAATTAATCCACAAGAAGCTAATTATATTTCATGAACTCACATTAGACATGCAAATGGACAAAAATTGCAAAGTGTTGAAGTTTAAATGAAATCACTTGTCAGAGAGGAGCTGGGTGGTGATGGCACACTCCCAGCACTGGGGAGGCAGAGGTAGGTGGATCTCTGTGAGTTCGAGGAAAGCCTGGTCTACAGAATGAATTCCAGGACAGCTATGACTGTTTCACAGAGAAACTCTGTCTCAAAAAAACAAAACCAAACAACAACAACAAAAACCAATCAACCAAACAAACAAAAAAAGAAATCACTTGTTATTCACTGCATTTAATAGCAATAAAAATTGAAAGCTACAGGCCACACTTGCCAGAAGACCAGACCCAATTCTCAGGATCTTCTCTAGCCCTACAGAAGAACACCAGCTGCAGCAAACCCTCCACCTTGTTCACACCTCCTGTGGATTCAAAAGGACCATCCCCTCCTTGGCTTCCTTTCCACAACACTTTGCTGGGTTCCACCCCTCAACTAGGGCAGATATCTGCTGCACAGCCACAGGTCATGTCTGCCAGGAGATCAAGTATGCTGCCTGCTGTTTTCCCCTCTCTCTAGTCTCCCAGAAATAATCATCAGGATCATCACTAGTACTACAACAGAACACCAGTGGTAACCTCCTTCCCCCCCGTCAACACTTCCCATGGATCCCACAGATCATCCCTTTGCCTCCGATTTCCCCAGCTCCCAAGAGCAGCAAGCATTCCCTGTAAACATGCCCGTCAAGAAGGACACTGAGAAAGGCAACACACAACTAACATAACCTCTGAACATCTAGAGAGGAAACAGAAATCAAGGAACAAAACATCCACGTAACAAAGACAAACCCAGAAATCAGTGGTTAAATCAATAATCATCCCAAACCCAGATGCCTAGATGCCATCTTAAGAACACAATCAAATATATAGGGAAATATGTCTTCAACCAGAGGCCAGCTATCCTACCACAGCAGGCCCTGAATATTCCAACAGAGCCGAAGCACAAGAAACAGACCTTAAAACAAACTATGAAGGTGATAGAAGTTCTTAAGATGAAAAATACCTTAAAGAAATCCAGGAGAACACAAACAACTGGAAGAAATGAGTAAATCCCTTAAAGAAAGCCGAATATGAACACTATGAAATGACCAAACCTAAGGATAATATGAATTAAAAAAAAAGGGAGAAGACTCCCAGCTCAAAGGCCTAGAAATAATTTTCAACGAAATTATAGGAGAAAAATTTTCTAACCACAGTTACCCCCAAATAAAAACCACATAAAGACCCAACAAAGAAAGAGGATTACAAAAAAACAATTTCCTTTATGAACATAAATGTAAAAATGTTTAATAAAATACATGCAAACCTAATCCAAGAACACATCAAAAATATCATCCACCATGATCAAGAAGCTTCATTCCAGAGATGCAGGGATGGTTCAACATATGAAAATTAGCAAATATAATCTACCATTGTATTTGAAAGAAAAAATCCATATGATCATCTCACTAGATTCTGACAAGCCCTTTGACAAAATCCAACCCTTCATGATAAAAGCCCAGAGAGATGAGGGATATAAGGAAAATACCTAAACATAATAAAAGCAGGTTACAGCAAATCTATACCCAACATCAGATTAAAGAGAAAGAAACTCAGAGCAATTCCACTAAAATCAGGAACAAGGAAAAGTTTCCCGCTCTCTCCATATCTTTTAAATATAGAATTTGATATTTTATCTAGAGCAATAAGAAAACCAAAGGAGATCAAGGGGATGCAAATTAGAAAGGAAGACCTCAAAGTATCATTATTTGCAGATAATATGATAGTATGTGAAAGTGACCCTAAAAGGCCTACTAGAGAACTCCTGCTGCTGATAAACACTTTAAGTAAAATGGCTAGATGCCAGATTAACAAAAAAAGAAAGAGAGAAAGAAAGAAAGAAAGAAAGAAAGAAAGAAAGAAAGAAAGAAAGAAAGTCAGTAGCCCTTCTATATACAAGTGACAAACTGACAAACAATCCTGGAAACAACACCCTTCACTATAGCATCAAATAATATAAAAATCCTGGCGTAACTCTATCCAAGAAAGTGAAAGACTTGTATTATAAAACTTTAAGTCTTTGAGGAAAGAAATTGAAGGAGATAAAAGAAGATGGAAAGATTTCCAATGCTCCTGGGTCTGTAGTATTAACATAGTAAAAGTGGCCATATTGCCAAAAGCAATCTACAGATACAGTGCAATCCCCATCAAAATTCTGACATTATTCTTCACAGACCTTGAAAGGACAATTCTCAACTTCATATGGAAAAATAAAAAATCCAGAAAAGCTAAAAAAAAAAAACCATTAACAAAAAAGAACTGCTTAAGGTCTCACCATCCCTGATTTCAAGGTGTACTACACAGCTGTAGCTATAAAAAACACATGGTATTGGCTTAAAAACAGACACACTCATCAATGGAGTTGATATATAAGACACAGACATAAATCCATATACCTGTGCACAGCCTATTTTCAAAAAGAAGAAAGAAATACACACTGAAAAAAGTCAGAATCTTCAACAAATGTTGCTGGTCAAACTGATTGTCAGCATGTCAAAGAATAGAAATAGATCCATATTTGTCACATTGCACCAAACTTAAGTCCAAATGGATCAATGACCTTAACATAAAACCAGGACACTGAACCAGATAGAAGTGGAGAATAGCCTTGAGAGATGACTTTCTGAACAGAACATCTCTAGTACAGGCACTAAGATAAAAAATTAATAAATGGGACCTCTTGATTCTGAAAAGCTTTTCTAAGGCAAAGAACATCATCAATTGGACAAAGTGGTATCCTACAGAATGGGAAAAGACTTTTACTAACTCCACACCTGATTGAGGACTAATATCCAAATATTTAATGACTCAAGAAACTAGATATCCAAAAACAAATTAATTGAATTTAAAAAAAAAATGGTGTACAGATTTAAACAGAGAATTTTCAATAGGGGAATTTCAAGTCACTGAGAAACAGTTAAGGAAATGTTCAACATCTTTAACTATTAGGAAAATGCAAATCAAAAGTACTTAAAGATTCCATCTTACATCTGTCAGAATGATTGAGATCAGTAACAAAAAAGCTCATGCTGGCAAAAATGTGGAGCAAGGGGAATACTCCTCCTTTGCTGGTGAGAGTGCAAACATGTACAGCCAATATGGAAATCAATATGGTAATTCCTCAGAAAACCAGGACTCTAGCTCAAGACCCAGCTATACCACTCTTGAGCATATACCCAAAGGACTTTTCATCTTACAACAAGATATTTGCTCAACCTAGTTCACTGATGCTTTGTTCGTTATAGCTAGAAACAAGAATCAACATATATGTACCTCTACTGAAGAATGGATAAATAAATCATGTTCCATTTACACATTGGAGTATTAGTTGTCAAAAAAGATATTATGAAATTTACAGCAAATGGATGGAACTAGAAAATTGCATCCTGAGTGAGGTAACACAGACCCAGAAAGACACATATTGCATGGATTCACTTATAAGTGGATATGAGCTGTTAAGTAAATAGTAATCAAGCTACAATACAGAGACCCAAAAAATTAGGTAAAGAGGAGGGCTGTGGAGAGTTGTATCACGGATTTCCCTGTTTTTCTTTTCTTTTAAACAGTTTCATTACATTATTTACATGCCATAAAATTCACCCATTTAAAGTATAAAAGTTTTTTAGACTGCTATTCTCTGCTATTAACAGCCATAATTTATTAACTTCTTTAATTGTTGAGATTATAATGTAATTTTGCCATCCCTCTTTCCTCCAAACCTTCCCATATATCCATCTTTCTTTTAAGTCCTTGACCACTTTTTCAATAACTGTTTTGCATATATATATGTATACATATATAAAATATAACCTGCTTATTCCATATAAAGTTACTTGTGTGTCGGTTTTCAGGTTTTACTGTTCAGTATTGGATAAACAATTGGTGTGCTCTTGCCTTGGGAAGACTTTTCCTCCCACTCTTAGTGTTTCCTGTAGTTCCTTGTGCAGTTCTCAAGGTTTTTTTCCTCATCATGTTGGCAAGTCCATTGGTGTCACCCTTGTACAGCTCACATGTGATCAGTCATGTTGGTGAGACTTTTTTGGGTGTAGTGCCTGGTGTTACCATGAGACACAATCTCAGAGAAAACGCCCTGATCTGGCTCTTACAATCCCCCCCCCTTCCATAATGGTTTTTGCGTCTTAGGTACAGGAGTGTTTGTAGCATGATGAAAACTCCCCAGTGAGGGGGCAATCAACGTCTGAGCCATCTGTGATTCCTACGGAGCACAGCAATATGCGGCACGGAACAGCAACCCTAAAGGTGCAGTAGGACAAACATGCCTTGGCGGTAACCCACAAGTCTTCAATCGGACAATTGAATGACAAAAGGGACACCGTGCCCTGCACTGAAAACCTGAACCAAATGCAAAATTCCAGAGTCCCGTCATTAAGGACACATCTACATAGAACAATGGTTCCCTCAGCCTTCAACAGAAGTACACCTTTTCTCAATCGATGGTAATTAACAGTGATACCTAAAAATGGACAGTTTTCAGAGTGTGAGAGACTTTGCAACACTCAATTCTAAATTGACTGTCTTCATTTAACCTCTCCCCTCAAGGCCCAGGGGTCTACGCCAAAGGCACAGAAAGAGTGTAAGTGTCAGAGATGGTGGAAACAATGCCTCCCAGGAAACAATGTTTTTCAAGCACAAAAGGACCATTGCACACATGAACTAATGGAGACTGACAGCATACACACGGCCTGCATAAGTTCATGTCACAAAATAACATAAAGAGGAAGGGAGCATAAAGTCCTAACCATAGCCAACCCGATTTTTTGCAATTGATATCTGTCTGATGAGAAAAAGTCAGTTTTCTCCAATGGAGTGACACTAGATGTATCAATTGACTCCAGAACAGCATTTATGTCCAGGAGTAGTGGTTCAGTATGCATAGGACACCATGTTTTTTTCTGCTTTTGATTTTTATTTCTGTTTTTCTTTGTTTTTAAAGAGTAAGAAAGAATATGAATTTCAATGTCTTGGTAGGTTGGAAAATCTGGGAAACATTGGGGGAAAAGAATGAATGTGATAAAAACACTCCTAAGATGGGAAAGGGTGTCTTGTGACTCATTTGTCTGCTCTTGGGACCCTTTTCCTGCTACTGGGTTCCTCACAAGCCTTGATATGAGTGTTTGCATCTATTTTATTGTGTCTGTTATGCTGTGTTCAGTGGATATCCCTTAGTGACCTGCTCTTTCCCAAAGAGAAATGGAGGAAGAGTCGATCTGGGAGAGGGGAAAAACTGAGGGAGTGGAGGGCGGGGAAACTGTGGTTGAGATGTATCCAAAACAAAATAAGTAAATATGAACAGAGACAAAAGAGCTCTTGTGAAAGACTCTTAAATTATAAACAAACATATACCCCCAGGTAATTACCTAACCTTTATATTATTAGCTACATAGCTAAGTAGATCGACCTACTACCTTCCAGTAGTTAAGTCCAGTGAACTTCCAAGTACTCCTTTTATCTTATTGTACTTCTAAAAATAAAGACTGTTGTGATGATAACTCCAGGGAGTGCTATGGTGATAAACATTTAATAACAGAATAAGTTGTGAATTAAATTACACAGCTTGTTATGTTTGGTAGTTTCAGGACGTAATGGAAACTGTATTTCTTTTCCTTGTCTTTTAAAATAGTGGTTTCAACTTCCATTTATGTGTGCCCTTTACTTTGGGTCTATGGTGAGGCAGTACAACTTGGTAGGAGTCTGTAGCTGAGAAAGTTGTCAACCTCATGCCATCCAAAACACAAAAGAAAGAGAATCAGTGTTCAAATATCCATTAAAAAGCAATTACCCCAAACATATAACTTCCAGTTCTGAACTCTTAATGATTCCACCACATCAGTCTTTGGGACAGTCAGGAACCTTGGAGACATTGACCTTAGGGAACATTTATTCAAGCTATGTTGATGATGGATTCATATCTTGTTACATATAATTTGATTGAATTGCAATAATAACATACTAGATATGCATAAATCATTAGCTACATTATTAATATACATTTTCTTTACATAAGGGAATTACTAAAGCCCTTTGCAACTGTATTTACATAGCTAATGAGATTTGAAATGAGTTTCATTGCCAATCACTTTTGGAGAAAAATATTTTAGTGTGACACTTTGAATAAGGCTTTTGCAGAAGGTGTTATATGCCATATCCTTAGAAATCGTGTTTTATATTAATATCAAGAATTAATTATAGTTTGTTATATTACATCAATAACAAGTATATGCTATAAGATCTTGGAGAGTAGTTATTAGATGACTGATCACATATATTTTATTAGAGAACTGGGCTGAAATGTTATTTCCACCTATTTTAATATTGTTTCAATCCTTTTCTACACTGAGAGTATATAACAGGAAAATTAGTATATTTCCATCAAATCCTTTTTTAAAATTAGATCAGAGTAACAATTCTCGATTCCCATATTTAATATAATAGTTAAAACCAGTTTTGACATGTTAAATGTACCTATCTTGGTCTGTTAGTAGTCTAGAATTTTTCTAACTATGAAAGGTAATAAGGGTTTACTATACATCATAAAAAAGTTACAGTAGTCAGGAGAACTGGAGGAGAAAAGTAAGAAACTTCAATGATTATGTCCTGAGCCTGAAATATGAAGGCAAGAAACCCTCAAAAAATTGCTATAATTAATGTTCTTTATTTATTGTATGTGTACATGTGTACATACATGGTTAATATATTTGTCTCTGTGTGTGAACACGTACATGCATATATATGGACACACATAAGCATACAGAGTGATACCTGAGGTCCATGTTGAGTGTCTTTCCTGATTGCTCACTGTTATTATTTGTTGAGACATTGTCTCTCATTGAACCTTGAGCTCACTGATTTGTTTTTTTTTTGTTTTTTTTTTTTGGTTTTTCGAGACAGGGTTTCTCTGTGTAGCTTTGCGCCTTTCCTGGAACTCACTTGGTAGCTT
>CABHPR010137559.1:0-21551 GCA_902168415.1 Peromyscus melanophrys | reverse complement strand
CTGTGTAGCTTTGCGCCTTTCCTGGAACTCACTTGGTAGCCCAAGCTGGCCTCGAACTCACAAAGATCCGCCTGCCTCTGCCTCCCGAGTGCTGGGATTAAAGGCGTGCGCCACCACCGCCCAGCCGAGCTCACTGATTTGTATACATTGCCTGGCTAACCACATTTAGGTATGTTCTTGCCTCCTCCTTCCTAGAGTTAGTTGTGTAGATAGGTATCTCTATGCCAGGCTTTTAAACGTATACTGTACTTTTAAATGGGTTCTGTACTCAGAGCCTCATTTTCATAGAAAGCACGTTGCCTACTGAACAATTTCACCAGCCCCATTATATTAACATGTTACTTTGAAACAAGTTTATACTTGCATAAAAAGTCACAGTCCTTATATAAGAACACATTATCTCCATCCAGTTCACCCTTGTGATAACATTTACACCAACATGGTACAGTAATTAAAACGATAAAGTTGGAGTCGGGGAAATGGTTCAAATTTTGGTGAAACTTTACAAGCTTTCTCACTATGTCTACTTTGTCTACAGAGTTAAATTTCACCTTCTGTATCATGTTAA
The DNA here is from genome assembly GCA_902168415.1 of Peromyscus melanophrys. Lineage (NCBI taxonomy): Eukaryota > Metazoa > Chordata > Mammalia > Rodentia > Cricetidae > Peromyscus > Peromyscus melanophrys. The sequence goes on along the minus strand of CABHPR010137559.1, from coordinate 20,983 downwards.
TGTTTGTCATGGGTTCGCTGATACTTCCACTCTACATATCCAGATCTTTTGTTTTGAGACATTAACAACTGAATCACTAGAAGAATTGAACACTATATTTTTCCTAGATGTGAGCTCAGGATTGTCCTGAATCAATGTATTATTGACAAAACATCACAAGTGGTGATGGCCTTCTCTTACCTATTCCTTACATGAAATACATAGACCATTTTCATATATGTTTCTACTGTCAAAGTTAACTGTTTTTTTAATTAATCAAGTTTTTTCATTTCTCTTACATCCCCGCTGCAGTTTCACCTCTCTCCTCTCCATCTGTCCCCACAACTCTCTGTTCCCCTCCACACACACAACTGTCTCCTCCTTCTCTGTTCCTGTTCAGAAAGGGGCAGGCCTCCCATGGGTGTCAGTAAAGCATGGAATATCAAGTTGAGGTAGGACTAAGGTCCTCCCATTGTATTAAGTCTGGGCAAGGCAACCCAGTATGAGGAATAGGTTCCCCAAAATCAGGTCAAGCATAAGTGACAGGCCCTGATTCCCACTGCTAGGAGTCCCACAGATAGACCAAGCTACACAATGGTCACACATAAGTAGAGGACCTAGGTCAGTCCCATGTAGGCTCCCTAACTGTCGGTTCAGAGTCTGTGTGCTTCCATGATCTCAGGTCAGCTGTCTCTATGGGTTCCCCTCTTATGACTGTGACCCCCTCCCACCACGTCTCATACAATCATTTCTCCCTCTCTTCAACAGGATTCCTGGAGCTCAGCCCAGTGCTTGAATGTGGATCTCTAAATTTGTTTCCATCCATCTCTGGATGAAGGCTCTCTGATGACAGTTAGGGTATTCACCAATCTGATTACAGGAGATGGCCCGTTCAGGCACTCTCTCCATTATTGCTAGATGTCAACAGGGGTCGTCCTTGTAGATTCCTGGGAATTTCCCTGGTACCAAGTTTCTTCCTAACCCCGAAACAGTTTCCTCATGAAGACATCTCTTTCATTCCTCTCCCCTTCTGTCCTCCACCTTTTACTGCAATTCAGAATGTCTTCACATATAACAGTGAAATGATGGATTGCCATGAGGTTTTAGCAAGAGGTTGAGTTTTTAATCTGTGAAACTATGACATAAAATTTCCAAAATCCTTCCCCATTTCTCTGGCTGAAGTTTCTATCAAGAATCTCAATCTAGTCTTGAGAAGTAACTCAGTAACAGAGGCTCTATCTAATATGCCAAAAGCCCTTGCTTCCATCTCTATGATCTCATCGTTTGGGGACAAAAAATGACTATTAGTTTTCTTAGGTTACCTAGGACTACAAAGTAAATTCTGGGTTAGCCTAGGCTACAGAATGAGGCTATGACTCAAAGGAAACAAAAATGAAACAATAATAACAGAGTGGATCACATGGGTAAGGTAATTCCGGGAAAAGAATCTGTACTAGAAAAAAGCAGTATACATTTCATAGGTAACAAAATAGCCCCCTCTACAGTGTCTACACTGTGAGGGGCTTAATTTAATAAGACAGAAAGTGAATGACAATTTATAAACCTCTTTAGATATTATTAGCCCTCATGTTAAAGTAATTTACTGAGTAACCATGTTTCTTGTGTAAAAGATTTAATGAATCATGACAACACCTGTAGAATTTAGGTTATAAAGGAACTAGATAAAGTAAGTTGAAAGTCTTATATCTTGGAATTAACCCAGTGTCTAATCCATCTATTTCCCACAATTTCATTCCCTTCTATCTGGTCCCAGAAAGAGTTGAAGAGTCACACAGAATTCCATAGTATAATAAGATCTTATTTCTCTTTTCTACTAAATACAAATAATAACAATGCATATTTCTAGTACTGATTGCAACACTTTAGAGGAATTAACTTACTAAAATTGTTACAAAGTAAAAAGTGAATTATTAGGGGTCCATAGATGGAATGAATTTATTTTGGTTCTTCAACAAAATATATCTATAAAAGCATTTACTCATTTTAAAGAAAAATCAATCAGATGCCAATTTTATGGAAGTGAATTGTAATGATAAATCTTGATGGTCCATGTAACAGATTAAGAATTAAGGGAGTACCTGTATCAGATTAGCTGGACACAGTTGTAAGGTAGTTTTTGCACGAGATTAATAGAGGTGAGAGGAACCATCGTACTCTGGGGATCAGCTTCCACAGTGGCTAAGCACTAACATTCATCCCTCTCTGCCTTTTAAATGTGAATATCTCAATATCTTATTGTCATGACCTCTTCACTCTGGCCTGGAAAATACCCTTGGACTGTGAGCCAAAGCATGCCCTTTCTATTTTAAGCTGCTTTTGTTTGCCTATTTTATCAGAACAGGAAACATAACTAATATTTAAGTGCATGTATGATATATTTCTTGAAAACTACATTGAATTTTCAAAGTCTCGTGTAATTTATGGGCAAAAGTGACAACTAGAAGAGACAGTGAAGGAAGACAAAAAATGATAGGGAACGACAAGAAAATATGAGAATCTGAAGGGAAAAGATATTGAATAAATTACAGTAAGACACTGAAAATAATGTCCAGATTCAAAAGGTTAGCTAATTATTCTTTTTTCCACATTCTGAAATTCTAATATTCACCACTATTTTATTAGTTTCTTTTTATTTATTTATTTGTTTGTTTATATTTGGTTTTTTTGAGACAGGGTTTTTCTGTGTAGCTTTGCGCCTTTCCTGGAACTCGCTTTGTAGACCAGGCTGGCCTCGAACTCACAGAGATCCGCCTGGCTCTGCCTCCAAAGTGCTGGGATTAAAGGAAGGCATGTGCCACCACCACCCGGCTTAGTTTCTTATATAAAAAGTTTATATATAGCTCAGATAATAACAGAATTTAAATGTCTGCTTTTGTTAAATTCATATCTAACACAGCTGTTAGACAAATTAAAGAAAAAATATTATGTCAAGTAAATATTTCACTTAATCCCTAAAAGATGAAACTAATTTTAAGTCTGGGTAAGTTGCTATCATGAGGCGATAATTTTAACATAGTTATTATTTTAGAACTTCTTTAGTTCACTTCATGTAATAATTAGTAGTTAATATCAGCAAATTATTTCATATTCTTTAAGAATTTTCTGGTTATTCAAGTATTTTCTTGATTTGTCAATAAAAACTATTTACCAATAACTCTATTGTGATTTGACCAAGGTTTCATAAATGAATTAAAAAACACTCATAAATTATGCCTATGAAATATATTTGATTACACTAACTAAACAATTGAAACTGCTACAGTTATTAGGAAGTAAGCTCTTCATAAAATAAGTACTTACTTCAAACCTCTTACTCTGAGCTTTTGTATTAATTTCTGTTGCCACGTATTATGATTAGGCTCATTATAATTTTTTTCATAATGAAACAGTTATAATAATACTTTTGAGAAGGTTATGATCTACCTACATGTTTCTATGAATTTTACTTTAAACTGTTTTCTATATTTAATATGAAAATTAATGAGTATAACTTGGCATTTCATAAATTATAAACTATTAGTTTCTAAATTCATAAAACTGTTAGAATCTGGAGTAGTGGGCTATGTACATTATTATTTGTTATTATTGTAAACATTTTACTTTTAAAATTATCACATTATTAGCAGTGCCAAACATGTTATAAGAATGATTTTAAAAAGTTAGAAATATGCTACACTCAGTTTCCTATTATTATGCAAACAGTTGAAGCCTTATCCTACAGGAAGACTAAGCAACAGTGACTTAAGAGCAGTGTGTTGAGTCACCTCTCCAGCCCTCTCTGAAACATTTCTATCCTAAAATCAACAACAAATGTTTTGAAAGTATCACATTGAATTAGCCATAGTATATCACATTTATTGTTTCGTTATTCTGATATACTGAACTGAATTTCTCTTTCCTGTTAAATCATTTTAGTGATATGTGGCATAGCCAGTCAGTGTGATAAGTATGATGACATTAAACTATCATAGACTTTATTCAGTTTTCTATGTATATTTTCAATAAGCCTTCTCTTTTAAAAGGAAACAAAGTTTGAATGTGTCACTTCTAAAACTCAGCTATTACAAAGGTGACCATATGATGAGGTGTGGCTTTCTGAGTTGATTAGGACAAGGAGGGTGTGTGAGAGGTTAAAATCCCTAAAACAGGCTTCTAGAGGAATGTGTGTAACTTGTCCTGTGAATTCTTCTGTATTTTAAAAGTTTTCCCTCACCAAGATCAGGGAGTCATCAACAGCTAACTATACAGTGACATCTTTTATAATTATTTTATTTTAAAGTGTGTGTGTATGTGTGTGTGTGTGTGTGTGTGTGTGTGTGAGTTCAGGTGTCCATGAGGTCCGAAGAGAGTACTGAATCTCATGGAGCTTTTGTTATAGGTAGTTGTAAGCTGCCTGACTTGGGGGCTTGGAACTGAATTTGGTTCATCTGCAAGAACAGTACGCAGTTAGGTTCTTAGTCATCTAGTGCCTCTAATGACATCTTCAGGTAGACCTTCTTAGACTCCTAAACTGTGAGAAACTACTTTCTGGTCTTAATGAATCTTCATGTCTCAGATATATTGTTATAACAGCTCACAACAAATTAAGACAGTTTAATGGTAAACTCACACATATCTTTCAACATCCCGTTTAACAACCATTTTTCCTGAATTTTTAAAATACAGAATCATTTGATACTTTGCACACATTGTAGGTAATTTCATTTTTCATGGGAATGTGTTGTGCCAGCTTATCTTTTAGAAGGCAGGCAGAAATGAGCAGCACGCTAAGGTAGGAAAGTTCTACAATCAACCTAAATCCATTTTCCTATTTAAAAAAAATGCTTGCCTCAACCTTCATTGTGAAACTCATTCTCAAACACAAAATATACATTTAACCCTGGGGGTAGCAAAATTTCTTAACCTACATGATCATGAGATCAATTATGGGACTCTCAGCAATCTGAAAAGCAAGTGAGATGTGAGATTCCCCAAGAAAACTGCACGTGCATCTTAGTATCTGTCTCTCCTGATGGGCATGAGGCCCTCTTCTGTTATAACATCCAAGAGACTTCACCCCTGACTGGCATGAGGCCCCTTGTGGTGTGACATCTGTGAGACTGAGAATGCAGATAGGTTGGTGCCACAAGGCATCAGCGCATTTTTCCACACATGTACTCTAATAAAATGTCTGCACCCTAAAAAGTCTGCACCATAATTATAACAATTTGCATTTTCTTTTTGACACACAGCACCTAGGTTTCACTATGAGATCACTCAAGAAAATGCTCTAAAACAAAGACTCAGACCTCTGGGTATAAGCACTGGAAAACATGAATATGCCATTGACAAAGTTATTCCAATTTCTCCGTGAAGTGCTTTATTTAATTTGCTAAGTACATTTCTGATAAAATGCTTTGTCTCAGGATCACTTCATTTTCTAAAGAAGGCAAGAACTATGTGAACTCCCTTGTCCACAACAACCTTCATTTACTTAACTTTATGAAACTTAGCAAGCACCTGATCTAAGATTTTGATTTGCAGTTAATTGGGATCTAAGTACTTTTACGCAACTATATGGGTCGTGTTTAGGTTACATTTTGACAAAAGTCAGCCAAAATCCTCATGTAATAATATTTTACCTTTAGAATCGATATTTTTGTTGAAAGTTTGAAAAAAAATTCTCAGAGAGAATTCTTTTAGGATAAATACAGAGAGAAAATATTGATGAGTATGGCTGACTTCTTAGTCACATTTCTCTTTTGGTCAAACATAATCTATGCACACAAAAAAGGAATTAGGTGATATATTTCATCTCTCTACAAGAGGCAGAGAACGGAGCCTTGAAACTGTTGCTCTAAGAACTGTTGATAACTATTGTGCATATAACTAACTGCTCTGACCAGTTGCTGCTGCCATGGCAGAAGATGCACACTATGTTCTCACACTGCAGTGGTCAGGGCTCATGCCCTGTGTGTGGCTTGCTCTTCGACAGTCCCTTTCTGTATCTATGTCTTCATATTTTATTAGAAGCAGAGTAGGAAGATGAAAAAGGATTTGGTTGGTAAAATCTTAAACTATGTACAGATAATTTTGAAAGCAAATGCATGTCACCATGTGCTCACATACTGGGCCTTGAGTAACACTATCCCTGGGGTAGATTCAAGTTACTCCAGGTAGTTAAGGTTAGGAATTGAGGAACCAGCTGTTAGCTGAATTTTGACAGCTGATTTTTTTTGGAAGAGCTAGCTAATTTGGAGACAGAGAGAACTTCAAAGATATAGACAGTTATCCCTTCAGAGAGTGAGGCCCCAAGAGAAAGGCTGGCATTTAGCAGGGAAAAGTAAATGAATAAAAAGATGAACCATCACACACAGTGGCCTGACATTTGAAAGTGTGCAGAGGGCTTCAGGTAGTGCCCGCTTCTCAGAGGCAAGATAGAACACAAACACTGGAGTTATTAAATGTTTCAATGTGTTGACACAAGAGCCTCAAGAGTTATAGAAGTAACTAATATCATATTATTCAGGATTTCCAATAATTTGTTTTAGTATTAAAACTAATATCACATGGATTTCCCTTATATTAATCATATTAATAAAATTAATATAAATATGATACTCATTAAAGTCATCTCATAGGTCAAGTCTATCATTTGTAGTGACTCTCTTAGGGTATTATGCCATTTGAAGAATATTCCCTACATCTCCCCTTTTTATAACATGAGATTTATAAAAAGCCTTCATCTTCTGTCTTGAATGTATGCTAGCAGAATTTTCTATTTTCAAAAGTAGAAATCTATTCCAGTTTTCACCCAAGGTAGAAAACCTTCCTGACCTCGTTGCTAGTCTCCAATTTCTGAGTAGGCTGCCCCATTGTTTCTGGATGCATAGCTCAACATATCACACCAGAATCTGCTTTCTTTGTGATTATTAATCATGAATTTACTCTGATTCAAATCCCCTTGGCTTGTTTACGTGCTTGGCCACTCAGATCTGTCTTAGACTGTAATCTTTTATTGAAGAATGTACCAATCTGACCTTGTTCAGAATTAAGCCAAGTCAGGTATCTAATTTTTCAGGCAATTAGAGTTACTGTCATATTGTTCTCAGCCAGATTCTTAGAGTCTTTTGTGTATTAAGAATTTTGTAGCATGAATAGTTTCATGAGGAGATTTCACTCTTTGAATAGGTTCAGTTCTGCTTTTGATGTGTTAATGCTTCTGAAAAGCACCTCTAAAAGGATTGCTAACCAATTCAGCACGCACGACTTTTCCTAACAGAACAATTGTGTATACATGGGTTTTTAGGGGTTCTTAAATGTCATTTGGAAGCAGGCTGCTCCTAAAGTCTTTGTGCCTATTTAGATACTGAAAATAATGCAACACAACAAAATGGCTATAGTGAGTAATATGCAAAGTAGTAACATAAGTACCCTTAATCCTTTAAAATACAGTAACTTTTGGTTGGTCATTTTACCTCCAATACACAAGAAATTCATAGTTGTCATTTCTAGCATTCTATTAAAAAAAACTTCATTTCCAACACCTCAAATTACTTTCCTCTTTGCCTTTCACTTCATAATCACTGTGCTTTCACTTCTGGGCATTTTCTAGACCCCTTCTCTGTCCCTACTCTTAGAGCATGAATGTTTTTACACATTCTTTTTCATGCTTCCCCTCAGAACAAAGTAGAAACTAATGTGGAAGGATTATAAAGACACATATTCAAACACACACTCAGATCATCCACAGAACTGCATCCTACTTGCATGTGTTTAAAAAATGAAAATATTTGCTTTTCATCATTTCCTAAACATGACACAAGAGGCAAGTATAGATTATTGAGATTGACTATTATATTTTAATACAATTCATACTCAATTTAGTCTATTCCCTATTCTCTTATGTATGTATGTGTTACATACATATATAATATATGTAATTGATGTTAAGGCCAGAGAGGTGGCTCTGCAGTTAAGATCAGAGAATCTGGTCTTGCGGAGAACCCAGGTTTATTTTCCAGAACCCACATGGTGGTTCATAACTGTCTATAATCCTGGTTTCAGGGAGTCTAATGTCCTTCTCTGCATCCTGAAGGCACTGCACATAGTACACATACATATATGCAGGCAAAACTATTGTCCATAGAAAATAAAAATAAATAAAATTTTAAGAACTAATTCATGTTATTTTTTATTTAATCATTATTTTCATTATTCTGCTTTTCCATTTGTTTTAAATAATGCTTTTTAACTTGAAATATATTTGAAGTTCATAAATTTAAAATTTATTTTAGCAGTGAAAAATTCTTTCAGATTGATTGCTTAACATTTTTAATAAGGAAAAACATGGAGAATTGAGTACATTTTGTAATACCCCTTGTATTAATACTGGTAATTAAAATAATAAGTAATTTACTCTGAGGAGGCAGTAAAGAACATATATGAAAGTATGCATCTCAGAAAAAAATGATGCTGATTAAAAACTTCCTTTTTTGTCTCGTGCATTTCTTTATTCTAAGCACATAGAACCACAGATCTCCAGAGACACTGATTATAAGATTCTCATTTGAGCACATCAAGTGGATTGGGATTTCCCTCATCTGTTTTATTCCCAATTACCTCTGCTCTACCGCAATGTATTTGAGCCCAGGATTCCCACTGGATATTTTTCAGTTCTCCAATAGATTTCAACTGGAACACAGTAGCGTGAGCCTCCTGCCTTCGGTCTTTCAACTTGCTGGATACAGTACAGCCTCTCGCTGCCCATGCACTGCTGCAGCTGACAGCTGAGCTAGGCATGGGCTCCTTTTGTGTTCCTCAGTGACATCTTTCTGACTCTTTCGGGCTGGTGTCTCCTTTAACCCCAGCCTGGGTCTCTGAGTTCCTTCTCAGGTCAACACCCCTGACCGTCTAGTCTGTATGTATCTTGTAAGTTGAAATTTTATAAATCAATCTGGGGTTACTCTATCCACACGAGAGCCTACATAGAGCTGATAGTTTAGAAAGAGAGCCCATCGCGGCCTCTGCTTAGATGTGCTTTCATAAATTTATATAAAATGGTAAAACATGTTTATCCCAGTTATCTGATGTTACCTCTATTGTTGAATCATTCATGAGAGCAGAAGGTTGGCTACTGTGGACAAAGGGAGACAAAGTATGTAAGAAAATTTCATAATGAAACATGTTACTTATATGCCATCTTTAAAAAATAAATAAAATTTAAAAGTAATAATTTAACTGGATTTGGAGTTTGAACCTTTGAGGAGGTGATAACTAAAGAAAAAAAAAAAAGAAACCATAAAGGCAACACCTCACCTTCTTAGTTGGTATTCTTATTAGCAGCAACTTAAAAACTATCTCCATATATCAATATCTCCTAGGATGAAATTATGTGATAGAATTTATTCAGTCTTCTTAGAGATTAAATATATACTAAGTAAGGGATCTCTCTCAAATGCATCAAAGTCTTATCATATTATCACAATTATTCACTCATATCTGTAGAAATATAAAACTGATGCCAACATGTTGCTGATAAACTTATTTCAATATGATTTCAGTCTAGTTTGGGTTTACTGATATAGAGTTAAGGGAAAGGAAAAACTTCCAAGATGCTTTTGCTATTTAGTGATAATTTATTCACTCTTTCAAAATATTCATGAAGTATCTAACCTTTGCTTAATGCAAAAGTATACACAGGACACATCAAGGCACAGGAAATTAATAACGGTTGATGCAAATAGTTCAGAATCTATTGAACAATATGTAAACATATTAGAAGGATGTCGACAGCATAATCATATTGAGTGCATAGGTCAATCCTTATTCCAGGTGGCCTGGGCAAAGAGATAATTCAAAACACTGCATCATCAATAAGAAAAGTAGGGAGCATATTAGGTAATCAAAATATTTTTTTTCCCAAAATGATAGACAAGGGAGTAAACACTGCAGGTTATCACTGAATTTTGGTATGAAGGAGCCAGACAGTAAAAGTAGAAGTGAAACAACTAAAACCGCAAGGCCAAACGACGGAGGGTCATCCATGACACATCAGGGTGTCAGTGCAAAGCTTCTGGACGTTCTGAACAGCAATATTCCCAGGTGTGAATTCCCCGGTTGCACTGTTCACTGTGATAAGAGTCCAGAAGGCTTACAGCAGTAAACACTGAAATGTGAGCAATGCTTGGCATCATTGTAACACAAGGCAAAAGCTGATTAGGACTCTACATAGCAGTGTGAAAACGGAAATATATGAATAGGCAGATTGATGCCCATGAGAGAAAGGTACAATGTAAGAATTAATTAGTATATGAGGATGTTAGCTCTTAAGTCTTCGATAAGCAGTCTGCAATTCATATAACCATAGAGGTTAGGTATAGAGTAAAGGACTTGGGGGAGGATTGGATAATCAATCTTAGGAAGCAGAAATAACATATATAATTATGATGTGTTGATGTGGGGGACTAGAAAGAGAGGATCAAATAGAGAGAAGAGTGGTGGGAGGGACAGATTATGAGCAAAGGCAGCTAAAACTAAGGTCAATTTTAGGGGGTGTATGAAAGTAATCTAAATGGAAACACCGAATAACAGGGGAGAGAGAGCCCCAACTGGACATGTCTTACACCAAATGAAGCTCCCAGGTCTAGGAATCAGTTACAGCCAAAAAATCTGCTGACCAAAGTGGCCCCATCAGAACTCCCAAGTGACTTATGCCATTCCCAAGGATACCAGTTGCTTTCTACAAACTAATTGCAAGGCCCTATTGCTGGAGACAATACCTACACAAGTCGCTTAGTCTGATGAAGTCATGCAGGTGCCTATGTAGAGCTGTCAACCGACAGACCAGAGTTTGTGGGATTGGAAGGTGCTCTGCACACTACCAAAGGAGAAAAGCAAAGACCAACCCAGCAAGAAACCCTGGTGACCTCCTTGCAAGACTCACTAGTCCAATAGCGGCACAAAGCCTGTGGGACTAACTAATCTACATCTGATAGGATCTAGGGTCCACTCCGTGAGATCCAACCCTTCCCTGACACTGCTTGGGTGACCACACACCTGAGACTGGATAGGATAGTGACCTAGAGAAAAAAAAAATCTGTTTTGCTAAAGGAACATAGGAACAAAATGACTCCTAATATAATTCTGCTTACTCATAGATCAATATCTTCCTCAGTCATCAGAGAAGCTTCCTCCTGCAGTAGATGTGAATAAATATAGATATCTACAACTTGATAACATGCAGAGAGTGAAAGACCCTGGAACACTCATTACTAAATGGGGTGTCTCCATCAAATCCCTCCCCCTAAGGACTCAGAGAACCCTGCAGATGATTTGGGCAGAAAGATTTTAAGAGCCAGAGAGGAGAGAGAACACAAAAGAAGCAAGTCTTCTAAACACAGCAGGACTGATGTACATGTGAACTCACAGAGACTGTGGCAGCAAACACGGGCCTGCACAGACAAGTCAAGACTTGACGGTGTCCCAGTGTCGGGAGGGTAAATGGACACAAGCCCGCATCCCTAACCTTGAAACAATCTCCAGTGGATACTGACAAATGAAAATGAGTTTTCTCTAGTGGAGTCTCACTGAGGATACAAGTCGCTCTTACGACCGACCAGACTTTAGTTAGTTTTCTCTTTGCCTCATAATACCATGTTTGGCCATCTTTTCTTCCTTTTGTTTCTCAGTCAACCAGTCTTTCATTATTTATTATGATTTCCAAATTTTATATTTTTGGGGGATTTCTGTGTCTGCCTATGTGTGTGTCTCCATAGATGTGGTTCGTGAACTTTCACTTTGGCTCTTTTTGTTTGTTTGGTTTTCATTTTATTGTTTTGTTTTATTCAGGCATGCTTGTTTTTTTTATTTTATTGTATTGTTATTCATTTCTTTTTTATTGCTCTTTGTTTTCTAGTGAGGGAGAGAGCACAATGAAGGATGTAGATTTGGGTGGGTGGGGAGGATCTGGAAGGAGTTGGCACACTAGAACCATAATCGGAATCTTTGTATGAAAGATAATTATTTTCAATAAAAAAGTCTTATACATCCATATTAAGAAATAACAACAAGGATAAATTAAAAGGGGATAGTTCTTGTAAGGGCCACTCTGTAAGTCACCATTTTTTTCTCTATGAAAAGGAAAACAGAAGAGTAGATATTAAATGCTCAACAATGAATGTAGTTTCAGGTTCTCTAGTGATATTGAGATAGTTACTTACAAGTATTTAAGTGATATTTAAGATAGTTCATGAGACAATTAATTCCCTTTCATACAGTGGCACTCCCAAACATATTCATGTCAGTGACATCACAGCTGTCTTAAGTTATTGAGGACATGTATGGATTTGTACAACGACAAAATATTTAACTATGTGTTTTCTCTGTTGTGCCCATTATAAAATGAAGCAGGACATGGTAAAACATTGCTTGTCATTTCTGGTGAAGAGAATCATTGTGTTCCCTTCAAATATTCACACCTACTAATTCCCACGACCCATGAATTCCTTATATGGTAATAGGAACTTTGAAGATATTATTAGGGCTAAGGAGATTTGAAGTGACGAAGCTGATCTGGATTATTGCTTAAGGAAGCTCAATTATAACCACATGAGGTTTGAAAATGTAAACATTTCTTTTCTGTCCCATATTGGGTCAGAGAGTGATATGAGAATGGATGAAAGATCAGATACATGTGATGTTTGTGAATATGAAACAGAGAGAATCACAGCTTTGATGATATCACTTTCTTTCAGGGCCTAGGAAATCTGGGGAATAGTTTGCCCTCCAAAGCCTCTCAAGGATAAGTCTCTGAAGACATCTGTTCTGGTTATTAAGAGGGACCCCATCAGGACTCTGACCTACAACTCAAGAATATACTAATTTCTGAGATACATCATAGGGGCCCCTCCCAGACCCACACAGCATGGGCCTGGCCTAAGAGGCACCTGAGAGGGCCCATCTTACTGCAGCACAGTGCAGGAGTGGGCTCCAGCCTCATGTGTGTGAGGTGGATGCCACTCTAAGGATCAAGTATGCAGTGGAGAGATGGGGATAGGCGTTGTGAAGAGAGGAAGACCTGGAAATGCAAGGAATGCTCTGGTGTGAGTAGCCTGCCCTGTGGCCAGAGGGCATGGTAATGTCCCATGCTGCCACCCATGGCCATGCCTGGGTCCATGGCCTTGCAGCAGCAGGGTTCTTGGTTTATGCCCATAGCCCATGTTACCACCAAAGACCATACAGACATCCCTGGTCTGAGCTGCTGCCTGTGGCCATGTTGATATGCCTGAGGGCTGTGCATGGCTGGCCCTGCCCCTCACTGGCTGCAGTACTCCACTTGGAGACCTGATCCCACCCCTCACTTGGGCAGCTTGGGAGAGCAGGCCCTGCACCAAGCTAGAGCAGCAGGGTAGAGCTGGCTGTGGTGGTGTATGTGAATGATTGAGCTGGCCTGAGGGTGGAGGCCATGAGTGCAGGAAAGCTGCCCCTGCCCCTCATTGGCTTTGACTCTCAGGTGAGCTTGCCCCACCCCTCATCAGGGCAGTGCTGGAGAGGTGGTCTTGGTGGCATGATTGCAGGAGAGCTGGCCCTGTCCTGTGGGGTGGTTGTCTGTGCTTTACCCCTGAAGCACCGCCCCAGTAGGTAGTAGGTAACTTCTAGTTACCTGCGGGGCGTGGCTGAGGGGGGCCCTTAAGACCTGGGATGCGTATGTGCTCGCTTTCTTGGCTACCTCGTGGTCTTGGATGCTGGATGCTGGTGCTGCGGATCAAGACAGAGTGCGCCCCACCCCTCCTGGATCCTGCGACCAACTCCCTTACGCTTATTGTGAGTTAACCCAGAATAAATCCCTTTCGATTATCAGACAGACTCCGTGGAATTGCCTCATCACAGTCCCTCACCTGAGCAAAACAGGGGAGCTAGTGCTTTTGGTATGGGTGCAGAATCTCCATGACACAGAGAAAAAATAGGGTATCTGAGAGGAGTTCTGGTGAGGATCCAGTATTGATACTGTAGCAAAAGCTAGAGACTTCAAACCAGATTGATGACTCACTGTAATTAACATTTGTAATAAAGCTGTTTGGGGAAAAGGGTATACTGTATGACACCCCACCACACACCCCAACTACCATGGTGAGAATTGTCTTTTCTTAATCCTTATTTTAGTTCTTGATTTTTTTTAATTATTCTTTTAATTCTTAGTTTTCTTTGGGGGTGAAGGTTTCAAGGGCAGATGTCAGATATAGCAGACAGGGAGAGGAGTGGGATTGGGGTGCATGATGTGAAATTCACAAAGAATCAATAAAAAAGAATATACCAGATTAATGTTTAAACCGGTAATGGCTGTGGTAACTTGTTAACAATAAGAAAGTATGACAGATATTTGTAATGAAAGAGGGTGCTGAAGTAAAAACCATCCAAGAGAAAAGGAGGATGAGGGGCTTCGAAGGACAGAGACGAGATGCTTTTTGAGAGAGACAGTGGGAAGAAAATAGAAGAGTTTTGTGAAGCAGGAGAGACATCGTGGAAAAAAGAACAACAAAAAATGAGTAAAAAAGTGAAAAATACAAGCAAAAGAAACAAAGAAATCAAACCCAGGCAAAAAACAGTATCAAAATACACATAGAACCTCATAAACCATTAATAGGAGTGTAGTGTTTAAATATAATGCTTATAGCCGGGCGTTGGTGGCGCACGCCTTTAATCCCAGCACTCGGGAGGCAGAGGCAGGCGGATCTCTGTGAGTTCAAGGCCAGCCTGGGCTACCAAGTGAGCTCCAGGAAAGGCGCAAAGCTACACAGAGAAACCCTATCTCGAAAAAACCAAAACTAAAACAAAAAAAAAATACAATGCTTACAGGGACAAGAGCTTAAAAACCCTCTGCTGTGGTAAACACAAGTGTGATTAAGTAAGCTGATGGTAAGCGCTTGTGCTATCACGGTATCGCTGATTTGGGTGAGAAGGAAATAAAATCCTCTTATTAGAAACCAGAAATAAGAGACTTGCTGTATGCTGACAGAAAGATTTGGAGAACTTTCCTGCAGCATGTGAAGAACAGCTATACAAGAGGGGAATGCATATTTGGATCAAGAAATTTTCGTAAAAATTTTGAATGTGTGTCCTGTTTTGCTGCTTAGAATCAAATGTAACTTGAAAGAAATATATTTCTGTTCAGGAAAGAAAAAAAATGTTGTTAAACCAAAAGGAAATGGTGCTCATTGATTTGGGACATTTTCTGCTCAACCTCCTTAGCAAATGCAGGAAAGTGAGAGATTCTCTGACTAAAGCAAGTGCCAAGGAGAAAGCCCGGGTTGTGGGGGTTTGCTGGCACCTTTGCTGACAATCTCAGAAAAATGAAAGCACCAAGATCACTCACACACAAGGCTCTGAGGAGTGTGAAGATATGACACAGATCTCAGAGGACGAAGTACCCACAAAGCTCCAGGGCTCTGTCCTTTCATTCTCTCTTCCAGCTCCACTTTTATTTATACTATTGATTATACTATTAATAGTATAATATTATTTATACTATTGATGCTTCATCAGGGCATTTCTTAACTGTTTGGTTAACTTCAGGGACTTTAAAGGAATCCATCCAAATTTGTGGCTAAAACTAGACTTGTATATTAGAAGTAAGCTTTCTGAACACTTGTATGCGGGACTCTCAACCTTCTAATTAAGTATTTTCTGTCACTTTCCCTTTAAATTCTTGAAATATAGAAATATTAAAGCAGGTTGTGTCTTTTTTTTCATGACCCCAAATCATTATTCAGTAAGATAATTTCAAATCAACACATGCCAAAGCCATCTTGAGTGGTCTCTGATTTTGTTTAGATTATTTTCATCTCCCCTGGAAATCTGACAAAAATACGTTCAATACAAAATATGAAATGTTTCAAATCCTCCCTGTAATAATACTGTTCATGGAATAGAGAGATGGCTCAGCAGTTATGATTATTTTTCACTCTTCAAAGAACCTAGGTTCGATACCCAGTGACCATATAAACAACTCACAGCTATATGTAACTCCTATTAAAAATGATTCAAGCCTCCCAGAGGTCTTCATGGGAACAAAGTGAACATGTGGTACATATACAGACCTAAAGGCAAAATGTTCATAAAGTAAAAATGGAAACAAACAGCTTAAGATATCTATCTATCTATCTATCTATCTATCTATCTATCTATCTAAAATCTTTGTGTGTATATATATATATATATCATCTTTACTATCTATTTGTAGATAGATAAATAGATAGATAGATAGATAGATAGATAGATAGATAGATAGATAGATAGATAGATATACATATGTCATCTTTATCTATCTATCTGTGGCACTGATTCTCAACCTTCCTAACGCTGCCACCCTTTAATACAGTTCCTTTTGTTGTGGAGACTCCCACTCATGAAATTATTTCTTTGCTATTTCACAGTCATAACTTTGATACTGTTATGAATCAAAAATCTGATATGCAGTATAGATGATATTTGACCCCTATAGGGATCATGATTGACAGTTTAAAAACTGCTGAGATGTAGTGTTCATATTCACAGTAATTTCAGATTTGCCCTCACTGAAAGATCCTCTGAGGCCTTCTTTTTTTTTCCCAATTGGTAATATGATTTTTTAAAATTCCTTTGGTTATGTGTGTTTGTATATGTATCTGTGTCAGTATTACATGCGTGTGCATATGCAGGTTCATATGGAGTCCATGAGAGGGTATTGGGTCCCCTTTAGCTAGAATTATAGATGGTTGTGAGCTACCCAACACGGATGTGGGGAACAAAATGTGGTCCGCTACAAGAGCTATACATGCTCATAATTGCTGAGTAATCCCTACATCGCCTCCTCCTGATTCTTAAAAGGTTTTGAAAAATACTAACAGTGCTTAGTAATCCATTCTGAACCTAATGATTATACTTAACTTCATGCTTTTTATCTACATTATATCCTCAATCAGCTTCTACTATGAATTCCATTTATTGGAATTTATTGGATTCCTATGTTTCCTCTTGCTCACACTTTGATTCTTCTAGAAATATCTTCTTTTTCCCCTTCAAATGTATCACACTTTGGCTAGCTTCATCAGATTCCTAGTTCCCATTGTCAACAATCAATGAGTTCAGCTTTTACATTTGATAAAGATTTTAGTTTAACTTCTTCCATAATGCACCCAATAACGCTGAGATATTATCTTCTGTCTTCACTTTTTAAATGCGTAATGTGTGGAAAGTACTGAAGTTTCTATAAAATGCTAGAAAGGAAATCAACCCGTCTATCAGATTCAAATTATGATTGGAAATATGTTTGTCCTGCTATTAGATGCTTCTAGAAGTCCTCAGTGAGTAAGGACAAGCGTGGCAAAAGAGACTGAAGATATTGGCACTAACTCAATAAATATACCAGGATGTTTTTGAGTCTATGTCAATGAAAATCATCATTACTGACAGCATAATGGATAAAAATTATACTTGCATTCAGATGAGATTTTGTTAGAAATTAAGTTATATTATTTGAAATTTCTTTGTTTTTATACTATTTTTTTTCAAATTCTCAAAGACAAGAATAAAGCCCATTTAAGGTGTTTTTTGCTGTGATTGAATGAAGCAGGAAATAAACTACTGTTCCCACATCCAGTATTCTCTTTGGGGTAATCTATTGTTTAGCTTAAGGAACTAATTTTTTACTGACTCAGTTCTCTTTTCCAGGCTCATCCTTTCCTAAGTCTATGTGTGTGTGTGTGTGTGTGTGTGTGTGTGTGTGTGTGTGTGTGTGTGTCTGTGTGTCTGTCTCTCTCCTCTATGTGTGTGCATATATATGCAACATAAAAATGTGGTTGGTAATTTAAACTTTCTACAATAGCAGATTGAGATTAATTTTTTCCTTCCTAACATGAGTATGATTTCACATACTCAAGTATGTAAATGAAGATAGCACCACACAAACTGTATGACAAGGGAACATTTATAGTTAGTAATTCTAAATATGCATATGGAGACACTACTTTCAAATAGGTGAAATCAAAGGCATTGCCTTAAAGGAACTCTCTGAAATATTAGATTGAACTCAAACTAAGGTGTCCGGAGAAGTCTCAGCCTTTCTAACAAAGCATGTGCTCTCTGTGTTCCAGAGTAAATTGGATCCTACATGTCATGTGTTGTAGCTACTCATGGTCTTCAGTGGATGGAGAAATCGATGATAGGAAGAAGGACAATCACAAATAGGGCAGTGCTTAAAAATTACCTGTGCAAACTTGCGATTTCAATAAGAAATGAAACAGCCTGGCTCTTTGAAAACCAAAATAATATTTGATAGAGAGTCAGAAATCTAAGAGACATTTTTAAGAGGTTGGCTAGGAACAATTAATACATGAAATCCTTCATTTACAATTCTAACACTGAATTATATATTAAGTTTTATTCCACCGTCATGATTCATGAGTCCTAATACATGACACTTCAGGGTGTTTCCCTATTTGCAAATAGAAGATTTTCAGAGGCAAACAACTCCAAAATGAAGCCATTCAAATGTGCTCTGTTCTAAAATGATGTAAGGCAAGATTTTATATGTACAGGAAGATAAGTGATGTATCTGTAATACAAGGGAAATGTTGCTGTTGGAAGCCAGCAAAGCATCAAATGGGGCTCCAGGCCCTCAGCAGGAGCCCACATGGCAGATATTTAACTTTGGATTTTAACTTCGCCACAGAGACCTTCTGTTATTAATGGCCACTCATTCAAGTTCAGCTGCTTTCTTTTAAGCCAGCACCTTAGGATACTAAAAGTTTCCTTTTCCATGATAATTGACTTTATTCTTTGGTCTTTAAATTCTGATTCTTCCATACAACTGGTCTAGAATAACATGTTAAACACTTGTTTATAGATTTTTGGATTAATAATTTCATAATACACACAATTTTATTTTAAAAATATATATTGTAGATAGTGTTTATGAAACCATTGTTATGGAAGTTATATAAATAACACATAATGCATTGGCATTGGTCTGTCTTTGATCCATAAGGGTGTATCACTCTTTCTTTTTTTTTCTTTTATTGAAAATAGATTCTTTTCTCAAACAATGTATTCTGATTATAGTTACCCCTCACTCCATAACCCCTGTAGAGTTCTACTATCTCTCTGTTTCTCATTAGAAAAAACAGACTTCCAAGAGACAATAACAACACATGACAAAATAAAATATGATTAGATGACCAAAAACTATCATATCAAAGTTGGATACAGAAACCCAATAGTCAGAAGACTCCCAAGAACAGGAACAAGAGTGCAGCCACTATATAAATCAATATAGCATTTCTTCAGAAAACTGGAATCTAACTACCTCAAGACCCAGCTATACCACTCTTGGATATATACCCAGAAGATGCTCCATAATAACACAAGGACAGTTCCTCAACTATGTTCATTGGTATTTTTTTCATAATAGCCAGAAACTGGAAACAACCTAGATGTCCCTTAACAAAGAATGGATAAATAAAATGAGGTCTGTTTATACAATAGAGTATTACTCAGCTGCTAAAAACGATGACATCATGATATTTGCAGTAAAATCTATGGAACTAGACAAAAATCATCCCAAATGAGGTAGCCTAAACCCAGAAAGATAAATATGGTATGTATTCACTTATACATGGATATTAGTCATTAAGTAAGTGATAAACAAGATTCAATCTATAGACCAAGGGAGGTTCGGTAAAGGGGGGGATGTAACGGTGAATGCATGGATCTCCCTAGGAACAGGAAATGGGGTATGTTTCTTATATTAATGCATCTACAATAACGTACATTACTGTGAGGAATCTGGTTGTGACAAATACAGAGACATACACCATTGTCCTCATCAGCTTTTTGTTGTCTCCAAATTAGACACATCTTAATATTGAACTTTGAAATGGAACGTCTTTTTCTTAAAGATTCCGAAGACTGAAGACTAAGAGGAAAGCATGCAGTCTAATTATATGATATTTGATCTGTAGAGATCAACATGTGCCCAATAACATGATTGTATTGTACCTAAGGGGCAAATTCAGTGTACTTAGACACCACTTAAGTTGGTTAGTGTGTTCTATTAGAAATCACATCTTTCAGTTAATCTTATTTTTCTTTCTTTTCTGTTACTTTCGTTTGTGTTACTGAAGGCTGAATGTGAAGTGTAATTAAAATGGAAAGTGTTAAATCCACAGACTATGGAATAAGCCCACATTGATGGTGCCCCCCCCCCCTCGCCCACAACAGTCCAAAGAGCTATTTACAGGAATGTTGGAGAGAATTCCAAGAAAGCTTACTGTGCTGAAGCTAAGGTACAGCTACATTTTCTATATGTTATATGCCAACTTCTGCTTTGTACTTAGAGTAGGAAATATCAACTTGCAACAAGAAAATTGAACATGAACAATTATGGAAACCTAAAGGTTTTTTGTTTGTTTTGTTTTGTTTTGTTTTGAAACAGGGTTTCTTTGTGTAGCTCTGGTTGTCCTGGAATTCACCTGTAGACCAGGCTGGCCTTGAACTCAAAGATCCTCCTGCCTCTGCAGGGTTTGAAGGTTTGTGCCATCATGCTGTGTGAAACCTAAAGCTTTAACCTAAGTGTTCTGGTGAAAACTAACTAGTTCATGGTTGGCACAATTTCTAATGCTACAGAGAAGGAAGGGTTATGTGTTAGAGTTATAACAGAGAAAACTCTGCATGACTTGTCAAGGTTTTTGTCTGCAGAACCATGTCCAAAATCTACATGACATGGAGGCATAGCAGTTTATCAAAGAAATCCCATTAAGGAGAAGAAACGGCCCAGAGATTTACTAGTGCTTACTGCTTTTACAGAGGCCCCTAATTTAATTGTCAATACTCTTTTCTTGAGGACAGCACCCATCTGTAAGTCCTGCTCCAGGGGATTGCACACTTTCCACTGACCTATGAGATAGCACACACAAAAAGTATATTCACACAGACATATACACTACACACATACACATTAAAAAGTTAC
>CABHPR010137558.1:12945-40745 GCA_902168415.1 Peromyscus melanophrys | reverse complement strand
TTCCTGGATGCTGTTTTCAGGTCTGACACTAGGGAAATTTTACTCCTACCTTAAGTTTCTTCCTACACACTATTCCTATACCTAAACCCTATATTTTTTTCTAATTTAATAGAAATTAAGAAAGAGAGAAACCTAGATAGAAAGAGCTACTTGCTGCAGCCTAATTTGTCTACATACAGTTTTTGCTCCCAAAGAATAAAATACCACTACCTAACCTTTTCATAATTCATAACCGGACATGTTCAATGGCTTCCACAGGGTTTCCCTACTCTCACTTACTTCCTCTTCACCCAAGTAAGTCCCTAGTTCAGGTGCCATCTGTGGGAGGCCAGCTCCCACCTTTTAAAGAGTTCCTATGAGGAGGAGGGAGGAATAAGAAACTTTTACATAGAAAGACAATGGAGAGGAGAAGGACAGAAACACAGGATAGCTTTGGGAGGATCTGGATCAAAATCTACCAGCCCCTTCTGTCTCTTCAAAAGAGCATTTTATAAACATGCCAAGGGGTGGGGCAAAAGACCTCCCCTTGCTAGATCAAAGTATACTGCACAGCCAAGTGCAGACCCTTCCAAACACCTGGTAACCACGCCTGTGGTTCAATCATCTCCTTATGCAGCCCTGCTGGATAAAGCAAGCTCAGATTCTCAGACCCTGAGTAAGTTCTCACTAGGAAACCTCTGTGGGTCTCTACAGAGATCACCCATTTTTCACTGGATAGCTACCATGTAAAGATGAGGGATATATGTTAGTAGCCTTCAGTTTGTTGCTCATTAAACTATCTTTTCTTGTGGCAGCTATTATTGTCTAAGCAATTTCTCTGCAAAGCTTGTTAAGACCCAGGAGGTTTGTCATGACTAAATAATCTTAAAGGTAGACTTTTTCCTTAATATAGGAAATTCTAAAGGGAGGCTCAAGACCCAAAGTAAACAACTCAGGACTCAGGAAGTTCCTGAAACTCACCAGACACACAAGGTCCCTCCTTCCCCAAGGTTATATAAGCAGTAAGGTCTTCTGAGGAGGCACAAAACAGCTGAGATGCCTAAAAGGGTCTGGAAAGTTTTAGGCTGCTTGTAAATCATGCAGTGAAGTCTAGGGCTATAACTCTCCTGAGTTATGACCATGCTGGGATGGGCTTTTGGTAATGCAATAATACCTTGTGTTATTCCTGTTCCTCTAAATGACCCCTTACCCATAAGGAACCCCATTAACTCACTGGTGTACCACGCTAGATTTTGGTGGTGTCCTTATTGGTTCACTATCTGGGGTGAGCAGGTGTTTGTTCCTGTCTCCTCAGGAATAGTGTCACATAATAGTCCCTACTGAGAATCATGTAGAGTACAGGAAACATTGTGCTTTCCTCTCTTACAGAAGAAAATTACATACAAAATCCAGGCTTCCTTTGCCCTTGCAGTTCCAGTCAGAAAGCCACTTTTTGTGTGAGATTCACTATAATGAAATAGTGCAAGACATGCGACATGCTCTGTGTAAGAAAAGGGTCTCAGTGGTATTATTTGTAGAGCCAAAATTTAGAAACAAAATAAGGTCTGTTAATAGAGAAATGGCTACATAAGTAGAATATATTCTTTGCCTTACACATGCACTATACAATATAAAAATAAATCCTATTAACATTGAATAAAAAATAAGGGTTTACTTTGAGGTCTACTATGATTATAACCATACTTAAAGTATCTGTTCAGGAAAAGAAAGCATCAATCCCGTAGCTTATACCTCACAAATATGACTTCATATTCCTTGTTCACTAGCATTAGTCTACTCTCCCAGGAATTTCTTGTCCAGCAATATAACTATTATTCATAAAAGGAACATTTCAACAGACCTATAAATTCAACAGAAAGCACCAGCTCAAAGTTTAAGAGTCTTTGAAACTCTTTGCTCAGAATGGAACACAGTAGCTTTGCTGGGAAGTTCTACAGGCTAGATTAATTTTTGTTTCCCACACTCTCTGCCTTTCTACAAACAAGGCTTGTTCCTAACTTTTTGTTGTCTGAGTTTTTGAGATAGACCTTGTGGAACCTGGGCTGGCCTAGAACTTATTATGTAGTCCAGGCTAGCACCAAACTTTCAGCAATCAAATAGTTTAAGATGTCAACTGCTAAATTCTTTAGATTTACAGGACCCAGAATGGTTTACCTCCGTAACTTCCCCTACCCCTGAGGTTTTAGTTCAATTCACCAACTAACAAAATGTAAATTCACATTAGGGCTAACTTGTAGAAAAGTAGCATTTCTGTAAAAAAAAGAACTGTAGGGGCCAATCCCAGGATGCGTCCACTGAAATGTTCCAGAGAAGGTAGAGGCATGCTGTGGAAGGGCCCTTTAGCACACACTCCTCCCTGTGGCCCCACCATTTCTTCTTACCTCTTGAGCTCTCCATGTTTTTGAACTTGCCAAGATGGAGCTCTGAGGTCAACAGTCTGCTACTCTCTTTAGATGCTAGCCCTTGACTAAACCCAATTCTTCCTTACCCATCATCTCCACCACACTACCCCTCAGGTCGTGAACAGTGCTGACCTAATTTGACTAATAAACTCCCAGCTTTGCTGTACACCAATCCGGAACCTGGCTAAGTGTGTTCTTTATTTACTCTTTATCAAGGCCTTAAACAAAACTCCAGAATGTCAATGAAATTGTGTTTTTGCTCCTCTGAGAATTGTCAAGATGGGGCTCACCTCTTTGTGACAGTGAGCAGTAAACATGGTCCTGCAGCAGTCTCGGGAGCAAGTTCTCGACAGTGTACGGCAGGCTTTGGGTGCACGCACATTAAGCAAACTGTGTCCTTTATGTGAATCCCACTTACCATCTTATGCCTATGCATAATTGGGTGTGCATGATGAAAATGAGATACATTAGGGAAGGGAATGGTTATTTAACTTAATCTGTCAATAAAAACAGAACTCCCTCACCATACCTGTTTTCTTTAACTCTATAAAAGGAAGCCCCA
Organism: Peromyscus melanophrys; assembly: GCA_902168415.1. Classification (NCBI taxonomy): domain Eukaryota; kingdom Metazoa; phylum Chordata; class Mammalia; order Rodentia; family Cricetidae; genus Peromyscus; species Peromyscus melanophrys. The sequence continues at coordinate 37,781 of CABHPR010137558.1, read as the reverse complement.
AACAATAATTGGGGCCCCTGAGTAACCTCAAGGTACTTGTGGCTTGTTCATGTGGCTTGTTATCATACTTTGCTTTGATAAAGATTCCTTGCTACTCTTGCAAATTTTTCTGAGACTATTTTAACCTTTTGAGTAAGAGGCTAAGAATTTGGGAATACCCAGCCTAGACTTGAACCATTGGTTAAAAAAATAAAACAATCAGAAAACAAAACAAAACAAAAAACTCTCTATGGTTTTCTTATAGAATTTAGGCCATGTTTTAGTGCTCATACATTTTGATATAAAACACTCAGTAATGTGTAAAGATAAAACAAGACAGTGCGCCGGGCGGTGGTGGCGCACGCCTTTAATCCCAGCACTTGGGAGGCAGAGCCAGGTGGATCTCTGTGAGTTCGAGGCCAGCCTGGGCTACCAAGTGAGTTCCAGGAAAGGTGCAAAGCTACATGGAGAAACCCTGTCTCGAAAAAAACAAAAAAACAAAAACAAAAAAAAACAAACAACAAAAAAAAAAACAAGACAGTGCAACTTGTTATTCTCATGGTTGTCTTCTGTGGAACAATCAATAACAAACCAGAGAGACACCTACTTAGACAGGAATCTGAACTATTCATATTGTAATTATGCACAGAGAGTTGAAATACTTGCAGGCTTAATTATAATGAAGATGCTCACAAGATCTTGTAGTTAATATTGAGAAGTACTTGGGATACTGACAATGGCCTTCAAATGGGTTTTGATGTTTAATAGAAGAGCAGTCTATCATTGACTTACACAAATGTAAACCTATCACAGTATGGATGCATCTCATGAAGTTAAAAGACAGACCAGTTAACAGAAATTTTGCAGTCAGTGGATTTTCAGTGATTCTGAAATATATGGCCTATCATCTTGTCAAAGGCAGGACAAAGAGGTGGCAGGCAGACAGAACATGGTACAGCTGGCGAAGGCGGCATTCAACCGTTGCCTTGTCCACCTGGCAGTTAACTGGTTTGTGTCAAGTTTTCTAATGCAGACCAACTTTGATGGCTTGATTTGCTAACTTGGCTCTGGTTAAACTAATTAGTGTTTAGCTGCCCAGGTAAATGTTATCTTCTTCACAGGATGGCAACTGATGCCATTAACCCTTCAACCTTTTCTCTATGGCATAAATGATCTGTGTCCAGAGTCAAAGAGCAACAGAAATAGGACCTATCTACAAAGAAGTCTACAGGTCTCATGATGATAGGACCGAGGGATTTATGCAGCTGCCATTCTAAGTAAAGCCACACTGATGGTCGGAATAAAGGCAGAAACATTAAGATTAATCTGATAACTTTATTTAATATTTACCATTCAGCAGCAATCAACATGAACATCTGAACTAACAGAATCTCTTGAAATGTTCTGCTATATAGCTGCTTTAGAAATACACTCACATGATAAAGTCAACTATTCACTGCCAAAAAAAAAAATGGCTTCAAGAGCAAATAACACTGATTTATTCTGTGCCCAAGCACTAGTCAAGAAAGCTACTAAATTACACAGGAAAAAGAAATCAAAGAGGCTTTGTTATCTTATGCATGTCATCTTACTTAAGGGAAAGATTTTACTTCCTTAAAACAACAGAAACATGGAGCTTCCTACATACATGTATATGTGCATGTATATATAGATTTTAGGATGTGATTACAAACACAAAGTGTTATTATCAAATGCAAACTCTAGTTCCAGAAATTTCTAACTGCAAAACCTGCAAGATACAAAGCTAAAATTCATATGTTCCTTTCCTCAATTATGAATACTTTCACTAAACATAAATATTTTTACATATATTAATTTTCTGACATTCAAAATTGTAAAGTCAATATGGCAGAATTATTGTTAAAAGCACATATGTACAAATATTTTCCATACATAAAGTATTTGGCATAATTATAACAATCATACTGCATCCACAACTGTTTGCTTTTATTTTTACTTTTTTTTTTTTACACATAATGGTATCTCTTATTAAAATTAACCAGTTATGTACAAAAATACTTGAACATTTATTATAGAAAACCTCTATGACCAGCCTCAACAGCATATACCTGCTGAATGGTTTCATTAAGAGAATATAAAAAAGTGGTCACTGCCTTCCAGGTAAGCTAGCAACAAAAACAAATACAACTAAACTAAGATGAGCTTCCCAACAAAAGAGGGAAAATATTTAACAGCGTGATTTAAAATACAGTTCATATCTATTGTCAATCGAGTGTTATAAACAGTCAGTAAAGGAAAACAACAAAGATAGAACATACATTACTACATACAAGGTGCTTGTTCACACTCCTACAACCGCCGCATCCGCGTGTCTACTCTATCTCCATCTAAGATGCTACGTTGTCATAGCCATGCTAGAATGGTCCACAATCCTCCACTTCCAACAAAAGGACTGTGGCATGGGCTGAGAAGCTAAACTATCCTGGTAAGAATGGAGAGTTGGACGAATTCTTTATTTTATGCAGGACTGAACGTTAATGCCCTCACCTTCTCCAAGTCCTTTTAGCTTTCAATCATGTTAATATATTTTCACAAAGGTTTTTGTCTTCCTTCACACTATTGATTTAATACTGTCCTGTATTGATTCCCAAATCCCTGTTAATGGGACACAGTAATTTGTGTCTATTTAACCCTTGAACGTCTGCTCTTTATCACTGACACGTTTTATATAGGAAATCATCAAGTAAGGAAGCACAAAATTCAAGTAAACACTTCTCCTTGGGTCTTTTGCTTAATCTAGCTGATTGGAACTCGGAAAGCAATTTGCACCTTGAAAAGTAATACAGTAGATAGCATGGTGTCAGGGCACTTAAAGATCTAGCAACCGATTCATAAAACAGAGTTAAAGAATGCAGACAGCCATCAGGCGTCAAAACAACTCCCCGTCCCAATTCTTGCAATCCTTAACTATCTCGTCCTACCGGCCTGCTTTACCCTTAAATCTGAGGTTGTGCCCTCAACATTCTGCTCAAGGGGAGAGCCAAACCCATCACCTTAATTACTATAGTCTCTTAAGGAAGGGCTGTTGTGTTAGGATGTGCACAGACACGATCAGCTTTCTCAGAGTATCAAGTATTCAGAAAAACATATACAACATCATCACGCATGGTATTGCTTGACAATATTGTATTGGTTTTAAGATTAAACTACATAAAAAAAGTGAACATAAAAAGGTACAAAAGGAGTCTTTTTCATGACTTACCACTTTCAAATGAGAAACATTTTAATGAGACTCAGCCATACTTCATGTAACATCTGGCGTTTTAGATCAGTAACTTTTAATATTGTGCAACATTATATTAATAAGCAAATTTATTTCCATTCATTTAAAGAAAGGTCTGAGTAAGATATTAAAGTGCCTACACTAAATGTCTTCTCATCGGACTTTGTAAACGGCAAAGAATTCATTGCAGGTACATAGAAAAGTGATTTAGAGCTGAGACACCTTGCGGGGCAGGGGCCTGGGCCTTGGGCCGGGCTCAGTCCTTCGGGTCCCATTCTCCAGGTGGCTGGATCGCGCAGCCAAGGGCTTGGGGGGCAGGGCAGGTGGCTCGGAGGTGACAGGGATGGAGAGGCTGTGAGGTAGCGGGACAGGGCGCCGCAGAGTCCGCTCGTAGACGCTGTAGGGGGGCGGGGTTTTGCTCTCCTTGCGTACTGGCTCCTCCGACCCGCTGAAGCTGGGCATGGGCATGGGCACGGGCATGGGCATGGGTACTGGCCCTGGCACCGACTGTTCATTTGCCTGGTTTTCAAAGCCTGAGGTTTCCGACGTGCTACACCGGCTAAGCGAAGAGATCCCACTGCTGTAGCTGCCCGACAAGACCGGGGAGTTTGAGCTCAGTCCTGGGGAGTTGTACTCCACTGGAGATGGGGTGAAGGACTGTACGGAGCCCTGCTCCCACCAGAGGTGGGGTAATGCGAGAAGAGAGACTGCTGTTAGAGATGTTTCCCCAAACCCGTCTGATGAAGCCCTAGCCTCCAGTGCCCGCCCACTGGCTGGCTGTACTTGGAGACTTAAGGAAGGACTATGACCCTAATCCAACTTGACTGACTAGTTTCCTTATAAAGACCTTGGATTTACAGGGAAATCTGTAATCCAGGCACACAGAGCAAAGACCACGTGAACCCACAGAGAGCAAGTGCTCATCAGCAAGCCCCGGAGAGGAGATGTAGACAAACGAAGTCAGCCAACACCTCTAGCCTCCAGGACCGAGGGAAAACATATCATCTACACCACCCAGCCTGTGGTAGTTTATGATAGTCTAAGCTAAGAAATGCCAGATTTAAATTTAAGTCTCACCCAGGTCACCTCACTGCCTGCTAGACAGATAAGAAGAGGCTGAGAATAATTGGCAAGAGGATTTGGAGGTGTACCATCAGTCCTGTCTGAACCAGTGGGAAAGAGCTTTGAGGGCGTGGCTTGGCCATGTGTCATGACTGCCAGTCAGGGTACGGAACCCCTTGAGGCCAGGTGACTGGGACATTCTTCCCACTGGAGAAGAATCCCCACACCTGAGTCTTCTGTACGCCCCCAGACACCGGAGCAAAAGCTGCAAACCAGCAAGCAGCATTTGGACTTTTGCCTGAGATATTAGTTGTTTCATCTGCCATGTTTTTAAAAAGCCCAATTTAGTTGCTAATTTTTAAAAATAGGAAAATTTCCACATAAAGCTGAGATTTATGGCATTTCATAAGGAACGAGACATCTGCCGCAACAGCCCATTTTTTCTTGTGGAGGTAGGCTGAAGCTGAGGAGGGTTGTTTCCTTCAGGTGAGGGTACGGGTACCTGAACATACTGTAGCCTACTCCTCCACATGGCGACCCAGCCAGCCTCCTCATCTAGTGTTAGCTCTCTGGCCACATTAGCATCTGAGCCTCCTCACCTCCCTATCCCCATGTCCTAAGAACTTGTAAGGAATCCCAGTGAGTAGGCTCTACTGGGAAATGCTGCCTGTGACATACTCTTTGGGTATTTAAGCCCTATTAGCATGTTAAAAACAAAAAACAAAAAACACCTCAATACATTTGTTTAGCCAGTGTTTTCTAAACATATGTGATTTTTGGTCTTTCTTTTTCTTACTTATCACCTAAAGTCTTTAATGATCTATAGAACACATTTTGCTATCCTAGGCTAACTTAACCTTGGTGTGTGTGTGTGTGTGTGTGTGTGTGTGTGTGCGGGTGTGTGTGTGTGCCTATCTATGGATGTGTGTGTGTGTATGTATATATGGATGTGTTTTTGTGTGTGTTGTGGATGTGTGTGCATGTAAGTTGTATGTATGGATGTGTGTGCATGTAAGTTGTATGTATGGATGTGTGTGCATGTAAGTTGTGTGTATGGATGTGTGTGTGTGTGTGTGTGTGTGTGTGTGTGTGTGTGTGTGTTTATTCAGGTGGATATGGAAGTCAGAGGTCGCTGGGTGTTGTTCCTCAGGAGCCATCCACCTTGTTTTTCTAAGACAGTGTTTCTCCCTGACCTGAAGCTTGCCAAGCAGGCGAGGCTGGTGGCCAGGGAGCACTAAGGATCTTGACTCCATCTCCGGACACCGGGACAGGCAGTGCCTACCACCACAGCTGCTCTCTACATAGGTTCAGGGGATTGGACTCAGGTCCTCGGGCTTTCGAGGCAAGCACTTTACTGACCGAGTTACTTCTCCAGCGCCTAGCCTCTCTTTTAAAAAGAAACAATGCAGTAGGCACAAATCCTTCCATTTAATAGGAGCATATAATTAAACATGGTGAATTATGAGATCCAAATTCACCAGTATCTTTTTCCAAAAAGAGATCTCAAATTCAAAATAAGACAGGTAAGTTCAGTCATCTGTAAAGGGTCAATCCTAATGCTTTGGAGGGAAAAACCACACTAAATTCTATCAGATAAGATATTTAAGTTCATTCCAGTCATAGAAAAGCTTGAAACTTAGGAGTAGTGTGCCCTCTAAAGTAACCTGGGAGTTACAGCACAAAGTATGATCTCCCTCTCCCTCTCTCTCTAATGTCCTTCAAGCTCCATTTAAAAAGACATGTTTACGAGACTGCCTCTGGCCAGCAGGACTACATGCAGACCCGTCCTAGGACAGCACAGACCAGCTTGCTAACTAGAGCTATTTAACAGGTGTGTGAGCATTTTGTAGTAAGGCTTCCTTATTCCTTAAGAATTTAATCTCTCCATTACTTATTGTCTTATCTGTACTCTGTAAAATGGAATTGAAAACACAGACGGTAACTCCATCACAGCGTGTGGGAGTGCTCTGAGGATTTATAGACACAAAGATGTGGAAGAGCCATGACGCTTTCCTCCCTCACATCAGGGTGGTGACAAGCAGTGGCTTCCCAAGCAAATGCTGTCACGTGGACTGTATGGTAACAGCTGCACTGGAGTGACAGCAAAACTAGAAAATAATTTGCACTTCCCAGAAAAGTTTTACAGCACGAATTTTGGCAACAAAAATCAAGTCACACTTCTTAGAGTTTTCCTCCTTTTTTTGGTGGTATTTCTCTGTTTCCATCAGCGACTGTCTTGAGCAGCATGGATGCAGGGGGTCACAATCTGTCCCCAAGTGTGGAGACTAATTTGTCTTTTCATCTCAGCTAGCACTGTCTTAGCAACACAAAGGACACAGGTGTGGAAAAACCATCCTTTTAACACTCACTCCAGACTCTTGTTTGCTTCTGGGGTTGTGTTCTGAACACTACCCTTCTCCAGGGTGCTGAGAGCCTTGTGGCCAGTCCACCTGAATCTGCATAGAGGCTAAATATTATTTGTCTTCAAGAGGGATGTGCATGCTTAGAGATGTTAAACACCCTGTATTTATATACCATCTGACCTTTGAAGCTTCTGGTTTGTTCTCCACAATGTTTTCTTTGTTTGTTTTTCCATTTTTACCATCATGTATTCCATGTTCAAGTATGAGTTTGTAATGTGAGACATTTTTAGTACAAAGTGTTAAGAGGACAAGTTGAGTTTGGCTTTTGCAAAAATGGATGAGGTTGATGATATAACCCAGAAAGCTACAGAAGAGTACTTAGTAGACCTCAATTACTGGTGTTGTTCAACCTAAGTGTATACACACATGTGTCTGATGTGTTTCTAATCAAAAGACTAAGTCAAAATATCCTAGGAGTTACTCTGGGACTCTATTTCTTTTTTTATTCAACAGATTTGCAGACTATAGTTTGTTAAGTTCTCATTGCCACTATTTGGAGAATTAAACTGCTACTATTACTTCTAATAATAATAATAAAAATAAAACAAACAATTGAAAACAACAGTAACGACCACCAAAGAGGACTGCATTCTTGCACAAAGCTCTCCAAGGGGAAGACCAGGCTGCTCTCTTGTCCATTTTCTTCCCTTTCTGAGATAGGTCCTTGTCTTGAAGGAAGGAATGAAAGCACCTTTGATGTACTTGGGGTAAGATTTCAAGGACAAAGGAACCAGGGCCAATCTTTGGACCCAGTCTAAGGACAGGCTTGTACCTTCAAAGGAGACCGTCCAGCAGGTGATGGGGATACTGATGTTGTGTGTCTTGCTGGTGAAGCTGTAGATGGAGAGAGAACATTTTAATTAAGAAAACCAGAGAGCTGCACATGCCCTCTATAAGTACAAACCTAGGCAGATGAGTTAGTGTATCAGGATCTCCTCAGCAAGGGAAGAGGAAAAATTGAGAGGAGAAACTACGTGATGCCTGTCTAGAATAGATTCCTCACAGAGGCTGGTGCCACTAAGACACGGGCCAATTAGTAAAAAGCTACGCGTGCACACACGATGCGCTGGCTAGAATAGTATGGCCCCAAACTGCTTCAATGGCCTTTCCTTTTCCTTTTTTGCTGACAAGGTTTCATGTAATCCAAGCTGGTTTTGAAGTCTGTATGTATCTGTGGATAACACTGAACTCCTTATTCTCCTGACTCTACCTTCTGAGTGCTTAGGTTATGGGTTTGTGCTACCACACTTGGCTCTAATATCCTTCTTATATCCCCCAAGTCCAGATGCTTTTCATCACTCAATCTCTTTATCTCATAAAATGCTTCTGGTGTGAAGTACCAGGAGTCCTTGGGAGATGGCTGCTGTCTTTGACCTGAGCAGCAATGGGAATATTAAGGCTACGCAGGCAGCATAGAACAGGCCCATAGAGATACTCGGAAAGCCTTCTCTTTCACCCCACCTCCCAACATTCCCAATGCAGATGGAAAGCTTGTCCATGTCAATACAAAAGGTGAGCAGCTTCCCACTGTTCCTCTAACGTCTGTCTGGAGGCCTTCCCTCGGTCCCCTGACTTTCAGGTCTCACCATCACGGCAAAGAAGAGTGACCCCTGCTTCTCCTGGGTTCTCAGGTCTGATACCTGGGCCCCAGCACGGGAGGCGGTGCTGCTCTATGTGTCCTTGTGGACCAGCTCTTGCTCTCTAGAGTGTAACTGCATAGCATAACAACAGCTTGCGACACAGTCAATAGGGTGAGGGCAAGCTATCCTTCCCAGTTGCACACAGTGACTTTGGCAAGTGTAAGCCGTGGTCCTCTGTGATTACCTGCCACTCTTCCAGCCATCACGCTGAGGTTGGGAACTCATAACAACCTACAGAAAAGCTGCAAGGAAGAACGACAGACAGTTGCACAGCCCCACAACACGGACCACAGATGATGACATCGGGACAGACCATGAAAGCAATCAGTACAGAAGGGAGAGCAGCCCTGCCAATCAATCTACTTGGAAGGAGAAGGGTCATCCGGCTGTGCTGAGTCCATTATCACACTGCAGGGCTGGGTAGCCTCAGCCCTGCATGCCAGCTCCTAACATCAGTGCTGGTTCTCCGGTGCCACATGTTGTGAGTGCCGAGCAGGAAGAAAATCGTGTGTACAGAGAAACCAGCCCTGGTGCAGGCTCCACATCGGCTGCTACTGTGGCAGAGGTCAGCGCTTCCTGTTGTTTTTGACTCAGTCTCAGACAACAGCACAGTCCTGGCACCTAGTGCTCATTCTCAGAGCTACATGCCTAAAAAAGGTCCATCAGCACCATTGTTGTCGAATTGGAACTGTCCTAGGAGACCAGATAGCATTGATAATATTCATTCCTTAGTAAGAACTATCAATCTTATTGTTCCTTAAAAATGCCTTTCAAATTCCCATATTTGGGGGGGGGGCACAGCCAGGCCTTTAAACTAGAGACTGCCTGAATGTATGTGTATCACCAACGAAATACAAATGATCTGGCTAACCAGCCCTCATTCCCACAGTCAGACTGATACACCAATGCAGATGATTAATAAAATCTAAGTTATTCCTCGTTCTGTTGAAACCTCTCATGTGCCTTGCAGAAACTATCCAAAGGCTACAATATAGTAAGTGAAACAAGAATACCCAGTCTAGAAAAATCTGCCAAGGAAACAGCACCATATTCTCTTCGGTTTTTAGGCCAGCTATGCCTGTAAAGCTCAAGCAGACATAGGCAAGTGCCGACAAGATCTGGTTACTGGAAAAAGCAGTCAGTTAAAAGTGGGTGGTCTCTCTTAAAACTGCCTCCCATGGAGGTCACCAAGCCAGTGGTGTGTTCAGACGGAAAGCTGGCCTTTTCCCACTAGAAACTCCTAAGAGTCAGCTCTGCCTCTGTGTTTCTCCTGAGACCCAGGGCCAGGCTGGAAGTTCCCTAACCATTTTCCGCACTCAGATGCTAGTGAGTAGGAGACTCCCAGGAATGGCTTGGTAAAATGCTGGCTTCGGCCTCATGTCAGGAATATAATCTTCGGGCTCTGGAGACCTGAGGTTGGTTTGAGGATGCACTTCCTGAACCACAGTTACAAGAGATGCAGATTCCCGCATCAGCCCTTTGAGTCCTACCACGGCTGGATACAGAGTTCTCAGAGCGGCAGACAACTTAGGATGTCAGAAGCCGCTCAAAGCCACCGTGAGTTGGTTCTTATTTGGGTCAGCTGACACACTGATGTCGTTGTTGAAGATTCAAGAAAGCAGTTGAGTTAGCAGAGATTGGGCAAGCGAGGTTCAGAGGAAGTGTGAGTGGCCCGCAAGCAAGAACGGTTGAGCGTGGTCATGGCAGAGAGGGCGTGCTCAAAGCCTACCTGAAAGGCTTATTAGGAATGGACCGTTTGTCAGACTGTGTGGAGGCAGTGCAGGGAATGGAGGAGGGCACTAGAAGTGAAATGTTGCTAGCAAGAGTTTTACCTCAGAAACCAGATGCCTTCCTTTCTCTGAGGAATTCGGGATAAGCTGAAATACTCATTATACTTATTTTATGAAAGTGATTGTTCAGACGCTTCAAATACCCACCAGTCTGTGTGGGCCTTGGAGGGACAGGGGGAGAAATAAGTCTCCCACCGTCCGACAGGGTCTTGGCTTCCTTCCCACTGTCCAGGCTCCAGCTGCTAGGGGTGGGGTTCACAGCTGGAAGGGAATAACAAAGCTAAAAACACAAGATCCAGCTTTGCCTTTCAAATGTTTGAGATCTTAGGAGAAAGTCAGAATTATCCAGAGTGAAAGAAAAAGAAAATATCAACCGGATTTCAAAAAACCCACAAAACCTTAAGCCCCAAACAAGTAGGAGACTTTCCGATTACTAAACCTCTCTAATTGGTTACCTAACGGAGTTGACATTTCCCTGGGTAACAGCGTGTCTCTTTATTTCCCTCAAGTTGTCAAACAGCACTACAAATCTCTATGCCATAGAGTATCAACCTGCTGAGAATTACAAATGTCTTTAGATACTAAAAAACAGATGGAAAATAGAGTCATCAGTCTATTTGTAGAGGTTTCTGGACAAGCGGCATCTAAAGGAGGCAGGGAGGCAAACGGCGCTCTCATATTTCAGCTGTGTGGCACAAATGCCAAGGACCAGTCTGAGGGTGCCACACCATCTCCCTGCCCAGTGCCATCCAGAAAGGACTCTTCCCAAATCGAGAGATTACACTAAATAATTCCTGAGAAAAGAACTTGGACTGCTGATACCACCATTCTTATTCTGCAACCCATCTGCTCCGTGCATCAAGACGTAGGGATACAGAGATCCCTGCTAGGAAGCAGGCAGGACATACAAGGTTATGAACAGACCCTCTGCAATGAAGTTTCTAACAGTAAACCAGAGTTCCGGCTTGCTTCCTGGGCAGACACTGCCATCTGATGGACCCAGTGAGTATTGCCACAGTTTACTCCTCCAAATTACTGCTTTGATTTAATGGGGGTAGAGTTATTTTAAACGTAATTTTTTTCTCTATTCCTTTTATATTTGCTCTGTGGTTTTCTTTAGTAAAGTGGGTAAAAATAACAGCACATTCCTAGTTTCTCCTGGTAAAGATCCATGCTCGACCTAAAACATTAACGTTAATTCCATACTTTAAAATAATTTTGGCTAGGTCCTCACTAATTTTCATCTCCCTTTGGGAAGTTTTAATGTTAATGTATCAGTGTAGCAAAATGGTAATAGAGTCTAGTTCTTAATGGGGGCAATTAAAGTGCACTTTCCGGGGACATTTCATTAGTGAGTTTGACTCATTGGCCCAGGAGACTGCTATTTTTGAGGCCTGACCCTGAGACAGGCAAATGGGTGATTTACTGCAAGTCCCCACACCCACCGTTTCAGGGGTGACATTCAATCTGCCCTTCTTCTTCTGTGTGTTGCTAATTGGCTACTTACCACTATGCATGCATTTGGTTATTTGTGTCTGTATGACCTTGAGGCAGGGTACACTCCATTATGCACTGGATTGCAAGGCTTACACAGTATTTAATTGTACAAGAGCCTATCTGAGTCACCACAAACAACAGATGAGCTGCCCGAATGAGCTCTGTAAAGGAGACAATGGATGGGGACTGTGGGACCAATCTCAGGAGAAGCTACTTTGATTGTGTGAACTGGTGGCCTAATTGGCTACTCTGCTTCAAGAAGAGTAGGGCTTTGTCTGGGCTCACTGAACAACAGAAATTCATTACACAAGGGGGTTCCCAAATTGCTCAGATTCTGCCCTTAACAGTCGATGGAGAATGGATCATGACTAAATCTTTCACTAATTCCCTAAAGAGCACACTCATCCTGATCACTAGTGATATAGAGCCCTACCTGCCACACGGCACATGAAAGACTGGAGAAAATGAGGACACAACAAACCCTGACACATTCTAGGACCCCCGGGGGGTTGGATGGTACCCACCTTTCTCAGGTGCAGAAAGATTGGGGTCACTGCGTGGCAAGGCCCCGTCTCCAATATGATTAAACAGCGTTCTCTGAAAAGGGAGAAGATCCATGTTTATGATGTCATATGCTGAGACATGATGCCTTTTAGAAAATGATATGGTTATCTCCTTATGAAACTTTTTGCTCAAAGTATTTTCTATATGGTGTAATGAGCCTAGGACCAAAGAATTAAACTATATTTAAGGAGAAAGGGGGAACAGAGACTTAAGTTTTCTGAAAGAAACACAATGTTGTGTTTCATATTAAATATAAATGCTAAATACTTATAATTATATAATGCTTCATAGTAAACATAGGGAAAACGAACAGTGAATACCAGCTTGGTATGCTGTTCTTTAAGCGTACACCACTAGACTGGCAGTTTGACATGTGAACAGGAATTAGAAGAGAAACATCAGTTCAAACACCTACTCCATCATGGTTTAAATCCTACAGTAGGTAAACAACATGAACTGATGAATGTTCTGTGATTTTTAACCTACAGAAACACCAGTTTTACATGGCTCTACCTAATTCATGAAAAGAAAAAGGGGACATCTCCAGCATTGTACATCATTGCAGTTTTGTTTCAACGTTTACCCAAGGCAGATAGATAACTTGGGGCTAACCAAGGACGCCCTTCAGAGTTTCCCATGCTGGCACATGTTCTCTTAGAGCGGATGAAACAAACTGTGAAATCCCCTTGTAATGCCAGTGACAATGGGAAATAAAACTGGTTAGCTGGTTCAGCCAAACGCACTCAGAAATCATTTCTGCAAGACATCAGTGCTGCGCAGAGGAGGGATCCTGGGCCTTTCAGGAAGTTCACACAATCAGCAAAGATAAACCAATCAAGCCAAATCCCACTCGCTCTCATCCATTTCCAGATGCAGCTACAGACTTCTGCCAGGATGGTGTAGAAAAACAGAGAAATTAGCTGGAGCAGAAATAAATAGTTTTCTCTGCTCTTAAAATTAGTCCCAAGTAAACTGTAAAACTCAGGCATACAACATAAATCTTCAATTTTGTACCCACCCTTCAATGCACATAGTTGCCTCTGGGCTGAGTCTGTGGCCCTGTGCTCACTCAGGTTGAGAGGAATCATTTTAAAGTGAAGTTTGAGTGACAGGTGGAACCACATTCCCTAGCTCCTATGAGGGGTTCAGGGACATCTCCAGGACACAGCTGCTTCCCTGGTAATGTACGGAAGAAGAATGGCAAAGGCAAACAGATTGCTCCTGCACTCTTGGGGAACGGAATCAGCTGGAGCTATCCTCAATAGCTAAGGGCAAACAGGAAGTTGTGGGCAGAAGCAGTAGTCTTCTGCTAACTTAAGGTTCCCCCCTCCCCAGACTTCTGCTCCATACACATGCAAACACACACACAGATGGTTCATTCATTAGCTTCCCGTTGGGATGTTGCTGTAGCAGCAATGAACAGGTTGAGATGAAGGAGGACCCAGACATTCCCTCTCAGCTTCACTGTTCAAGCTGCAACCCAGACATAAGTCTAGAACAGTGGTTCTCAACCTGTGGGTCCAGACCATACTGGGGGTCGAATCAGATATCCTGCATATTAAATATTTATGTTATAATTCATAGCAGGAGCAAAATACAGTTATGAAGTAGCAAGGAAATAATTTTATGGTTGTGGGGTCACCACAACATGAGGAACTGCATTAACAGTTTGCAGCATCAGGAAGGTTGAGAACCACTGATGTAGAGTGATGAATCCGATGGCATCCCAACAGTGGCCGAGACCGGAGGTGGACTGACTCTTCACCCAACTGGCCTTGACACTGGTTGCTTTTGGTGGCTACTGTGTGCTTCTGCAGAGACTCACAAACAATCCCACACGCTCCCGTTTTCTAGCTTCTGATTCACCCATAGGAGTACCTGGGAAGGCTCCACAGGTGTTGGATAAATGGCACTGCATGGTCTATCTCTTGGGGACAGGCAAGAATTTTCTCTGGAATGTTTGTGTTTGTCAGACAACAAAGGAGAAGCTGGGAAGAGAAACAGAGAAATCATCAGTGTGGTAGCCAATTGGGGCCTGTTCTCAGAAAACCCAGTCTTGTGTCAGTTGCCAACAATATGGACCACTGAAGCCATAGTTCCTAGGCCCGGAAGATTCTCTGGGTACTAGTTACCGCATTCCCCACTCAGCACTAACCTCTGGCACTCGATGGAGCAGAACTCGTCACATTAGGTGAAGCAGAATGAGTGGAACTCAGGCTTGAGGTAGATGGGCTGGGCTAAAAACACAGGGAGCTACTGTCATGCATGGGTAGGAGCTTCGGTTCATAGTGACATTTGAAACCAAACACCAACATTTATCTTTCCAAATTAGCAAAAAACAAAACCCAAACCCCCAAAGGCCATTTAGAAGCACAGTGAAGTCTTATTAGCTCAGACGGACAAGGAAGCTCGCCTGGATTAACCAGGCACCTGAGATTTCCGCCGCCGCTGGAGGAAGGAACACATGTGTATTAGTCTCAGCTCTGTTCCCCAACTCTGCACCTGTCAGCAGCCCTCTCTGCCCGCAGTATAAAGACAAGCATTTCTAGTCCTGGCACAGAAATAGGGGAGTGTTTCTAATTTTACATTTATTGACTGATGGATTGTGCATGTTTGCTGGCCTCCTATGTGAGTGTGTGCATGCCATGGCATGTGTGTGGTACCTGTTGGCACCTCTCCCATCAGAGTGTACATGTGCCATGACATGTATGTGGTATACATGTGTTCCTCTGCTGTGTGAGTGTGGACATGCCATGGTGTGTGTGTGTGTGTGTGTGTGTGTGTGTGTGTGTGTGTGTGTGTGTGTGTGTGTTGCACGTGTGCTCCTCTCCTGTGTGAGTGTGGACGTGCCATAGTGTGCGTGTGGAGGTCAGAGGACAACATTTCTCTCTTTCCACTCTGTGGTCATCATGCTTGGCAGCAAATGCTTTCCTCACTAAGCCCTCTAGCTGGCCCGTGTGAGTGTTTCTAAAAGGCACACAATCTGCCTTCTACTTATCTTCAAAATCGTGTGCTCAAAGCTTACAATGGGAATCGCATTGTGGCCATTTCCAAAGGCAGTGATAGGAAATTCAGCTTTATTTTACTATCCTAAAACAAAATGCTTTAAGACTCCCAGGAGCTCCGAAATACCTTTAAAAAACTATGCATTTTCTTCTATTTTTTTATTACTGAAAATGTTCTTATACAAGTAGGCAAATTTTATAATGGGGCCTCAAGCCACAAGGGAACTTGTAAAGAACCACTTTGGAACACTATGAGGCAGCTAGTGTGCGTCAACATGCTCCAAGAATCTAGGACCCAGGAAGCAAAGAGCCACCAAGGTCAATCTGAAAGCTAACCTTGGGCAGCTTGCCCGGGCTTTTCTATGGCTTGCTTATATTTTCTTAAAGTGATGGGCAGTTTGGAGAGGAACATCTTTGTGGATTCCAAAGGCCAACAAAAGCAATACTGAGATTTTTTTTTTAAAGGTTGGTCCTTAGGTCAAGTTCTTGCTTGAAGGTCTGTTCATGAGCCCCGCAGAATGGACAGACACTCTCATGATGCAGACAGAAAAGGAATAAACGCGAGCAGACAAAAAGCTAATAAAGTACCTGCATGTTAAAGACTTCGTCAGAGCTTTCTGATTGCCCTGTAATATTGCTTACTTCAGCAGAGGCTTGGGAGGACAGCGAGGACGAGGAATACCGGTTGGCAGCTGGGTAACTTAATGGGCTGTTGCAGGGGGAAAAAAACAGTTGTTAACTCAGTCCTGGAACTGGGTTTTATCACATGCTGGCATGGCAAAACACCAAAGGGAAAAAAGACACAGCCCATTTTGTTGTCTCCTGTTTGCTTCACTATAATCGAATGTTTGAGTTTGTTTATTTCTCAGGCTGCTGCTGTTTTACCAGTGGCAGATGTCTGCAGCTGCCTCGTGGCTTAATTATTTCATTAAGAAATAGTGAATTTGACAAATTGTACCATAAAGAATGAGAGAACCATTCCAGATCATCTTGTGGGGCTGGCAAATTGTAAGGTAATTCAGAATATGACTTACCTGCGTCTAGGAATTACCCTGGTACCATCTGGACTCATCGAGGCAGGGGCTGAGTTTCTACACACACGAGGGCTCCCATTAGGAAAATGAACAGGACTGGCCTGAATACAAGCAGGGAACTCCTGAAGAGGAGATGAAGAACACATTTGACTAGAGCAACTGATGTATGAGGTACTGCAATCTCCTCAATATACATCCTCAGCATCTTTGCATAGGGACCAATTATAAATGCCAGTATTATTGACATTGACTTTTTTGTTTTGTTTTCATAAAGGGTAAATATGGCAAACATCAGGAATGTGATTGTAATATTAAAAGCGCCAACGGAAAATGCTGCAATGTGGTAGAAGAACCAAAAGATGTCACCATTGGACTTTTCATCCATCAACTCACAGGAAGCAGCAGCGGTGGTTAGATGGCCCCACCATGGCCCTTCAGCACACACCTGTATCCCAAAGCTTGATTTCATCACAAAGAACTGGTCCACCAGTTTTTTGTGAAGGGGTCTCATATCTTGAGGCACAAACTTCTCATGCACGGCCAGACCGAACTCCAGAATCTGTGCCTTGATAACAACACAAGGAAAAGCCCACATCAGTGACTAGTTCTCATGGGTACTTGCTGTGAACCATACATTACTGTAGACCTTCTGCATCTGACCAGTGGGAACAATAAATAGTAGCTCTACAGGTGAGGAAACAGGATCCAAAAAGTCATATATGTAGTAAGTAACACATGGGGATTTGAATTTGGGTCTGTCTGACTCTCCAAACTTGACTTTCCTACTTCACTTTCTCCCAGCTCCTCCCTGTGTACCTCCTATCTTTAATGAGAATCTTCTCTAGTGGCTATGGGTCCCTGGCCTCCTGGTCCCCTTCCTAGGATGGGCAGGGAATAGGGCAGAAGCTGTTCTTGTTTGGAAGGTCAAGCAAATCTTTTCTTCAGGATGCCACCCTCTCTCCTACATTAACCTCCCAACCTCAAGAGAGTCTCAAAAATTTCTAGAGGAAAAAGAAAAAAATGATCAGGAACTCTGCAGCAGTTGCTATGCCTTTGGTTTTTCTTTATAATTATTATTCTTGTTTACTTACTATAATATAGCCAGGGATCCTGCCTTAGAGAAAAGTTTGCCACCAGGACCCAAAAGGAAATGAAGATACACATGCAACTTTCTTTTGTTCAACTATCAATAGCATGTGACTTCTTGGGTTTGAACAGCAGCTGTCTTCTGCATTTCAGCAAACTCTAGTCTGAGGCAAGCAAGCTGTGCAAGACCACAGCTGCTCGCAGCTGTGCATCTGTGAAGAGTCTACGTGGAAACTCATGGTCAGACGGGTCTGACCTTCACAGGCTAGAGCGCCCAACACCTTCTCCGTGAGATGGGGCTGTGGCAGCTTCTACTCTGCATGCCCACCCCTGCCAGCACCTTTCCAAAGAGAAGAGCACCCTGAAATGAACATTAAAGACACACTGGAGTGTATCTGATGCACAGAGGGAGAAACTGGCCTGTGGGATGAGGAGATAGGAGGGACTTCAGAGTTGTGACTAACTATAGCAGCTGTTAGCCTTCTCCATTTTAAAAAGCTGTTGGGTCACCTTTCTTTTGCTCAGATAATGACACTTGGGTCCTCAGGGAATAGACTCCAGCATGGAGATTAGGAAGCTCATTGTGGGGAGTCTGGGTTTCCTGCCTGTGGCTCAAGCAAAGTAGGAATCTACAGAGAAAGATGTGCTATGTAGCAGGCTGGCCAGGCTCTGTCAAGCCTCTCTGGAACTTTATTAGGCTTTCAAGGTTGTCCTGTGTTGGATCCAAATGACCAGGCTTTATAGTTTCCCTTCAGTCTTAGAAATTGGTCATTGGGAAGACAGTGACCATGGGCCAAGTGGATCTCCACAATCGAGGTAACTGCTACAGGACCAGGCAGCTGGATGTATCTGTTGAAGACATCCCCATGTCAACCAGACAGAGGTTCAGGAAGGATGATGCCTCCCCAGTCTTAACTCCTAACTGATGGTCCAACAGAAATGATGTGTCATCCAAGGTTACATGATAAGACTTTTATTTCAATTGTTCTATATCAGAGACCTCACATTTCCTGGCCACAGCCCTTTCCATAGGATCTCATGAACAATGCCAGGCATGTCACAGTAAAGTCTAACTTTATTTTCTTGAAAAGCTTCTTAACTCCAAGCTGCTGTTTTAATTCTGGGGAAAGAACTCATTCAGGCTGAACACAGAAGACAGAATCTGCAGGAGACTGCTTATGAGAGGTGATGCTCAGGTAAAACGCAGACATTTTTTTTAAAAAAAAAAAAATCAACCACGTTAAGGTCTTTATGCAATCCTGCAATTGTATCCCTCCCATAACCACACTGGGAACTTATCTACTTCTCTATTTTTCTTGTAGGTTAAAGTCTCTTTTCCCTGAACTAGGTACTTGCCCTCATCCATGGCCCTGTCTCTCCCCCCATGTTATTATTTGGTGGATAATATCTAGAGGGCACAAATGGACTAAACTCCACCACAACCCTATTGTCTTCTAGTCTAAAAACGTGCTGTATTTATTAATTTCATATTCCCAAGTAGGAGAGATGCTTTTGTCCCATTGCCATACATACTCTACGTTTTATGGGAACAAAATTATTTCCTGTTTAACCCAGACTTCCAACTACGTCTCCCATCTCAGAGGTTTGCAAACCCTTTTCAGGTAGCTATCAACAGGGCACAGCAAGTGACAGAACACTTGCTCTAGTTCTCAGTCCTCGATGGCACCAAATAAATAAAAGTTCACTGTTCTTTGAAGTAGAAAATGATGAGCATCCTAGTTTGTCCTCATAATACAACTTCTGGGCTTTATCTGCCAAACACAATACTGCTGCAAAGCAAAGTCTACTGATTGCCTACTCCTTACTATGGCGCTGACGTAACAGTCTCATCCACTCATGTATTTATCCATCATCTTAAGGCAGCCTGAATTTATTTGAGCCTGAAATTTGGAGGGAACAAGTTAGCAACAAGTCTCCAGTAAGTCTTAGGGAGGGGCATAAAGGAGGCCACATGAGATGCTACTTGTAGGGGATGACTTGTTAAGTTTGTTCTTGCATCCAAGTGGGAGGAAAGAGTAGAAATTAGCCAGTTGGGATATACTACAGGTGGATCTGTTCACTTACTGCCGCCTCGGTGAAGCTGTTCATGCAAATGCCTGTAGGTGGGTATTTTGTCACAACACAGAGAGCCAGAGAGAATGATTGCTTCTGTTGGCCTACCTGCTCAAGCATCAGCTCTCTTAACCGTGCTATCTTCTCCCCATCTTCAGGATGACTTAAAACATAGTCCTTGACAAAGAATGCCTAGGAAGAAAAGGGACAGTCAGAACAGGCTGCGAGAGTCACCGTGGAAGTGAAAGACACACTTCTTACTTTTCTAAGGCTTGGCGTATGTAGAGAAATAGCTTGATTATGAAACATGTTTGGGGACAGATGGAGAGACTCCTATCTGTGGGCAGCTGGTCACAGGCAACATTCAGAAAGCCAGAGCTTGTACACTAAGCATCTCTGGCCAAAAAACAAAAACAAAAACAAAAAACAAAAAACCAGACCCAAGTCAATAAACTATAATAATAAATTATAAACTAAAATAAATTGTTTTAAGATTCAATGTGGCCAAGATGGTCTTCCAGGCTACAGAGTGAGTTCCAGGAAAGATGCAAAGCTACACAGAGAAACCCTATCTCAAAAACCAAAAAAACAAAAACAAAAACAAACAAACAAACAAATAACCGCCCCCCCCAAAAAAACCCCAAAACAGATGAAGTCTACCTAAACCATCATCAACAACCAACCAACCACAGGACTACACCCATGAACCTCCTTGACTAGGCAAATGATTTTAGGTAGATATTAGTTAAACAGTTCTGACCTTCTCACTACATTTTTTTCATCCCGACCAAGTACACACACTTAAAGTACCTCATCATGAAGATGGAATACATGGACCACACAAATGGCTGGCTATACATTTGTTCTGTTTTACAAACATCTGTGCTGATTGCAGCCATCTGTCACTGATAATGGGCCCAACAAAAAGATTTTTCTTTTTTTCTTTTTTCTTTTTTTTTTTTTTTTGCACAAAAAGATTCACAAAACCCCAAGGCATCGTCACTGACCAGTTCTTCTCCAGCAATCCTCAGTCCTCACCTCTTGGTACCTGGAAACTCCACCATTTACTGCGGCATCTATGACTCCATTGAGGCACATGGTCAAGGGGTTGATGTTCTGCATCTGCCTCGTCTGACACTGGCTGATCAGAGCCTTCAGCTGCTGATTCTTATTTTCTAACACTTCAATGGCATTTTCCAGGGGACTCATTTCTACCTGAAAAGCAAACGAGTGTAAATATCTACTGACTTTTATGACATTCAAAACTAAAGGTGTGTGTGTGTGTGTGTGTGTGTGTGTGTGTGTGTGTGTGTGAGAGAGAGAGAGAGAGAGAGAGAGAGAGAGAGAGAGAGACAGACAGACAGACAGACAGACAGACAGACAGACAGATTATCCGGCTGTTGACTCATCTGTGGTTCTTAGTAGCTCCCATCAACATCTCTTCCAGGAGCCATCCCATAGCACAGATAAGGATGTGGAAGTCAAGGTACCCATTCCTCAGGAAGGAGCGAGAACAGCAGGTGACTATATCCATTGGTGGAAGTGTGGTTTGGGTAACCAGCAACTGTCCATTTTCTAACAGCATGGCAGTAAGTATCCCATGTTTTTTATGTTCTTTTGGATGGACCCCGAATAACGAATGCTTCACCCCTTTAGGTGCTTATTGGATACAGAGCAGCATAGGAAATACAGATACATTAGCAGATCTTCCGGTGTCAAAGAGCTTTCAGCCCCATTGCAGAGAGGGGACATATGCCCATACAGACCCCCATATGCATTTATAATAGCACCATATGGTGGCACAGGATGGCACACAGTTGGGAGTTACAGAAAACAAGATAATCACATACATGCCAGGATCTATTTCTTGGCGCAGAGCCAGATAGAATCATAATGACTTACTGGGTTGGTACAAGGGACCCAATTGTGACTGTGACCAAAGTGTTTTCCAGTAGAAGTCATCGTGCTGTTAATGTTACTACATTCTCTCTGAAGAGAAGGTCTGCCAAACTCAGTAATGAGGCAATTTGGGCATACAGAAAGCACACTTAAGCTCTTCTTCTTTCAGTTAGAGACACAAATGAGATAAAAGGCCACTTAGACGATCTTAAAGCAAAGCTGAAAAGTCTTAGAATAACTCAAGTGTATGGAAGTTAAGAATAAACATTTATCAAAGGTAATATAAAGGGAAGGGACTATAAGTCACAATACATGACCAATGATTTTAATATGCATAGTCAGCAAAGAACCCATTCACAGAATGTACAAGACTTCAAAACCAGTAAGAAAAAGGTAAACAAACCCAAGAAAAACCAGGCAAAAGATTGAAACATCAATTTCACAGAGGAATAAATTCAAAATGGCCAGTAAATGTCTGCAAAATGGCCAGGAAATAAAAGAAAAATAATACCATAGTGACGTAGTATAAAACACCCCATAGAATGGTAAAAATAAATGTGGCAATAGCAAGTGAGAGTGTAACTGTGGACACCAAAGTTCCTTTCCTGCTGCTGGAAGTTCAGGCTGCTGCATCGACCCGAAGACGGTTGAAGGACCATCACCCGTCTACTATGTAAATTACACAGAATATGATTTTTACTTTTCTTTATCTCATGGTCTAGAAATTCTATTCATAGGCATACACCTGAAAAAAAGACAGAGCTGGACATGTATGTACAATGTGAAGCTGGAACTGTGTATAAAAATGTTTGTAACTGTTGCCCCAAATTACTGTTTATCAACAAGAGAATTTGTAATATATTGTGGTCTGTTTATACAGTGGGATAATTATAGTAATGGGAAGCATTCATGGGAAGCATTCTTGTTATACTTAATTGGAAAAATGTCACCAGTAACAAGTAACACTAGGAGAATGGAACAAGTCTTGGCAGAGTACACACAGTTACTCGAAACTAAGTGGACTGGTTTGGAAAGTATAAATCAGTGAAAAGCAAGCAAGGAAATACATACTGTAAATATCAGGATACCTCTAGAGTCAAGACAGGGAAGTGGGACTGTCATTTGGAGGTGTGCTTAAGGGCCCCTGCAATGTTACTAGCAGTGCTGGCTACTGCGATATTAAACTTTTGTATCCTATGTTCAAATGCCAAAGCACAAAGCAGAGTCTGAGTCTAAATCACTGCAAGCTAAAAAGTCAAGCACTCCAGAACACAGGACAGAAGGGGGGCTGTGGCTCTCGCCCTTCCTGATGCTGCGGCCCTTTAACACGGTTCGCATGTTGTGGTGACCCCCAACCAGAAAATCATTTTCGTTGCTACACTGTAACTGCAATTTTGCTATTGTTATGAATCGTAATGCAAATATGATTCTGTGGTTTCCAATGCTCTTAGGTGACCCCATGAAAGGGTCGTTTGAACTCCAAAGGGGTCAGGACCCACAGGTTGAGAACTGCTGCTTAGGAGCTGTGGGTGGGGAGGAGCTGCTGTTGAAAGGACAGTTCGACTTTTAGTTCGAAAGGGGAAGAACTTGAGGAGCTCAATCATTCAACAGCTGCAAACAACCAGCCCTGTTACTACGCACTTAAAAATGGTTACGAGAAATTTTAAGAGTTGTTTTTACTATAATAAAATACAAAAATCCATCTTCACGTTTACAAACTCCAATACTATTAATTAATAATTTTGTGACTATCACATAAGATATAATAAACATGTAAAATACAAGAACTTCAGAGAATATTTCCAATATGTATTTTGGACAAAGTATAAGTAATTCATAATGCTGGAGAAAACTGGACACAGGGAAGAGTGGACTAGTCACAAAAGAACCAGAATGAGTAAATAAATATACGACAGCAAATCTCACAGCTCTCAGTAAGTACAAGTAAGTGATACACAAGCTGCCATATTTTCCTTGTCAGGTCAGAAAGCAAAGAAAGTGTCTGGGAGGAAGACAGTAGGCAGCTGGCCTGTGGCCCATCCACTCTCCTTCCCAAGGAAGGTCCTTTGGAGAACTGAGAAGGAGACAGGTGGCCAGGTCATTTCTCCTAGCTGACCAAACTTTCACATAAATAGGAAGAAGAGCCCATGGAGGCTTGTAGTAGGAAGTTAGTAGAAGACTTCTTAAGTAGACAAGGCCAGAATCTAAGAGAATGTCCCTGAGAAGTTCAGAGCTAAACCCTCTGGAGTATGATGTGCAGTGTCTCCTAATGTACACTTCAAACTGGGGAGCCCTGGGAACCCCACTTACAGATTTCATCTGTTATTCTAAATTGTAACATTGCTGTGAGATACAAAGGTGTGGTGGACGATGCTTCGGTCTCAGAAATCTCTCTCTGCCTCAGCAGCTGGACCACTTTGGATTACTAAGAAAGCTTGACACTGGGAAGGAACAATGAGTTGTGTCTGATTGGCTCAAAGGTAACATCTCTGTGGATAAGTAAGAAATGACTCAGAAGGGAATTTGAACAGGAGTCAAAGTGCAATCATAAGTCAACTGAAAATAAATAATAAAATTAAGAGGAATAATTTAATAACAATAGCTGCTATGTATTAACACAGAACAAATACACTTAAATCTATGACCTAGTAATAATAGTAAAACCCAAATCAAGTAAAATCCAAGTAGCCTTCTTGTTACTCACATAGGGCATTAAGGACTGAACTCATTTTGAATGGAACATTTTATTTCCTTTCCTAGATCTCATAGCAATAAACTATTTGATGATGGATATTATTATTTTATAGGAATGTTGTAATGAATAAAGATAGATGATGAAATATCAAAAGATAAAATACATTTATCGTGTGTGTGTGCACACATGTACGCACATGAGTGTGCACATGAGTGCGCACATGGAGGTTAGAAAACAAACCCGAGCAGTTGGCTCTTTCCAACCACCATGTGGGTCCTGGGGGTTGACCTCAGTTTTCAGACTTTGTGGCAAGCACCTTTACTACTGAGCTAATATCATATCTTAATCCCTAAAAGACCAAAGGGTCTGGGCAGTGATGAACAATAATTGATGATCGTTTGTTCTTGCTAACATCAGAAGAAAAGAGAAGGAGGGAGGGAAGGGAGTCAGAGAGAGGCACAAAATACCTATGAAGTAGTCTTGCACAAACAAACAAAACCTCACTGAGCCTCTAGGCTTAACTATCAATTTACAAGAAAGGTAGGCCACAGAGAAACATGATAAATGACTCCACTTGGACCAAGACTTAAGGAAACATTTCAAGGCAAACCAATGTGATTCTTCAACAAAAATTATTTTTAAAAAAATGATGCCAGGGGAGCATGTAGACTAAAAAGGATTTAGGAGACACTGCACACAATGGCAATGGACATCCAGAGTCAACAAAGAATGAAAAAGAAGTCAAACAGACTCTTGGTGAGGCATACGGGAACACTGGACCTTTGATAGAAGTCAAACAGACTCTTGGTGAGGCATACGGGAAC
>CABHPR010137558.1:0-12935 GCA_902168415.1 Peromyscus melanophrys | reverse complement strand
GACCTTTGATAGAAGTCAAACAGACTCTTGGTGAGGCATACGGGAACACTAGACCTTTGATAGAAGTCAAACAGACTCTTGGTGAGGCATACGGGAACACTGGACCTTGGATAGTCAACACATAGTCTCATCACTTATATATAACATGATACGGTTGTTTAGAAATACACATAATGAGACGGTGCTGGATGAAACTGTATGATGTCACACTTGTTACAAAATTATCTGGTGTGAGGAGTGGTTAGAAGTGCAGATGAAACAAAATCGGTCCTTTTTCTGGCTGCCGAAGATAAAAAGTTAGGATTGCTACACATTTTTCTCTGTTTTTGTGTGACATAACTAAGTTTCCAGGGGTCACTGGTTCCTATGGATTGGAACTATGAAGCAGGAGGCTTCTTACAAGCAGGCTCCCCTGGAGTGCAGGGCAGTAATGAAGCACTAGATGGTGCTGTTAGCAGGGCTGGTGGAGACTCCTGGGCTTCTGGGTAGGGTGATACATATGTATAGCTTTTATTACGTTTGCTCTTTGACAGTTTTATACATGTATAAAGTATAATTTGGTAAGTACAAATACAACCCTTTCTAATCTCCCCCACACCCCTATGATTCCATCCTGCCTAGGAGTACCCTTCCCACTTCTTTGTTTTGTTTTGTTTTATTACTGTTTTGGGACCCACTGAGTTTAACCAGGATCATCTGTTTAACCATGGGTTTGGACTCATCCACTGGGTCTAGTGGGCTCCTCAGAGGGTACTCAAATGAAGAATAACTACTGCTTCCCTAGCATCCATCACTAGCCAGTAGTTCAGCAGGGAAGGGGAGGGCCCCACAAAGCCCTCCCTGATCTGTTGATAGACTGACTGTTGAAAGAACCTGCCCTGTGCAGGTTCATTACAGGAAGCTGTTGTGAGGTTCTAAGTTCACGGGCTGTGCCAGCTCCAGCAGACAGCATTCCACAGCCCTTCTTCCTAGCTAACATTCTTCTGCTATACACCCCGGAGTGGAGTAGTAGAAATGTCCTGTTTAGGGATCAGGGTCCAGCTGTTACAGCCAGCACTGTGAGCAGGCATGGGTCTCTGCATTCACCACTATTTATTGTGGACAGGCTTCTCTGATTAAGGCTGGAAGAAGCACTTATGTGTGGATATAGTCATAAATGTTTAGAAGGCAGACTGGCAGCATGGCAGTGTAGCTAAACAGGAGTAAGTTCAGCCCTAGGACCTACAATCTCCTCAGGAGTTTTTTTGGGGGCGGGGCAGGTATACTGCACTGGGTATGTGGAGGGGCATCCAATCTACATTGAGATTCCATCTCACCAGAGTCAAAATGGCTGTCATTAAGAAATCAAATAATGACAAATACTGGTGAGGAAAGAGGAGGCCTTATTCACTGTTGGTGGAGCAAACTGCTGCGGCCCCTGTGGAAATCAGTGTGGAGATTTCTCAAAAAAGCTAGAATGACCCACTCTTGACCAAATACCCAATGGATTCCAGAGATACCTCATGCTACTTCTGAGATAGCAACTCAACCATGCTCAATGCTGCGCTGTTCACGATAGCTAAGAAATGGAATCAATCAGCCTTGATGGCCATCAACTGATGAATGAATAGTGAAAATGGGGTACGTGTACACACTGTGTTTTATTCACCCGTAGAGAAAAGTGCCATTAGGAAGTCTGCATGCAAATGGATGAAACCAGGGGGAAAACGTGTACTGAGGCTCAGAGAAACACTTTCACTTCTTCCTCATTTATAGACCCTAGCTTCAAACCTTCCATTTGCATAATTAATCTGGAGTACCTTCAGAAGTAAGCAAGGGCTACTGGGGTGGAGATAGCAACACACAGGCGATATAAAGACGGGGAACTGGCACCACCCTGAAGGAATTCTAACTTCACATTCCATTTGGAATTTATTTATAATTGCTTGGGTGGAGAAGCCATTGTCTTCAAAAACCTTGGTGTAGTTAAACTGCCAGTTACTGTTGTGACTTTAATGAGTTTTACCATTAAAAGGGTCATCCAAGCAAAGTCACAGTTTGGTTACAATAAAATGGTTATTGGCACACCCTACGCAATATCAAAATTGAATAATGGTATCAGATAAAAATAACAGATGGGAATGAAGCTTGTGTATCATCCATTATCATGTATAATCAATAAATGATTTAATTCTCTTGAAAAAAAAAGACGGGGAACTGTGAGGGTGAAAAGTATAAGAAAGGATGGGTGTGGGTGGATAGAGGAGACAAGAAGGGAAGGAGGAAGGTAACCAGAACTAAGAGTATACAGAAAAGCCATATGGACACTTACTACTTTTAAAGCCAATTTAAAACAGAAGTTAAGGAAGATTTAGAAGGGCACTATCCCGGATGTTTGGATAGTGCTGCTGCTGCTATGAGCCAAGTGTCACTAACCAAGACTATAGTGCCAGGTTTGAGGTACTTCCTTATGGATTGTCAGCCAAAGAGGCTCTGGAGGCCTTCAAAACAATCCAGGCGCTCACCATTCCTCTCGGTGGCCCCCAGAACTAGCTGATTAGACCTTACTGCTAAAGACACCACACACCTTGTAAGGAGTAGAGAAATCAAGGTAGAACTAAGCTGGCAGCCTTCATCCCTGTGGCTAGTGTTCCTAGTGTGGATGGTGTCTGACAGGTAGCTGGGAAAACATACCAGTGGTCTTTCTTTACCGTGAACTCTAGGATCAAATGAATTTGAAGCCAAACTTTGATATCTTTTGTCTTTCAGGTTCTGGTATTGCAGACAAGAAATTTCAGTTCATTTTCTGTGTTTATCGAGTATCTACTGTGTTCTTGAAGCCCCGTGTTGGACATCAAGAGCCATGCCAGTGAGCTAATGGATCATGGAGCATTCCAGGTAGGCGGAACAGGAGAACCACATGGAGGTTGCCGAGAGTGGGCTGCACTCAGGGAACAAAGTAGCCCAGTGTGACTTGTTCTCTTAGAACATAAGATTACATAGTCTAAGAAGGTAGGCAGCTGATGTTTGAAAGGCTGTGTTTAGTAGTTCTCTATCATTAACAGCATGCTACTTTTCATGAGGGGTGTGTGTGTGTGTGTGTGTGTGTGTGTGTGTGTGTGTGAGTGTGTGTTGTTTCCTGGGCTAGGACCATTGGTGAATCTTCACAAGATTTAACATTCTGGGCTGCATGGATCTGCAAAGGCTCCTTGAATCATTAATGCAGCGTGGAGGACTACGAACACTGCTGTGGGTTGGGCTTCTGCCACTCTGTAGGAAGCATAACAAGAAGACTTTGTGAGCACAGTGTGTGGCAGCCTCCCCTCTTCCTTGAAAGGCACTGAAGTACTCCACACCAGCAAGCAGCTTTGGGGGACCCCTGACTCAGACTGCATGCAGACACAACTGGGCTGACATGATTTCCTGAAGTGGGTTTCATTTGCTTAGGGTGCTGTATTAATATTTTGACACTGAGAAATGAAAAACTCATCCAACCCTTAGCTTTTGAACATGATCAGCTGGTCTTCACTGCTGAGAGACTTTTGTAGGAGAAGCCATCTTGGAAAGATATTTTGGGTGGGAACTACTCTTATTTGTTTATTGACAAAGTAGGCTGCTACTTAACTGAGGTATAGTTTGCATGGTAAGATTTACAATTGATGTATTTTATTTCAAACAGGATTCAAACTGGGCCAATCCAATACAGGGGTCCTCTGGCTGTCACGCTGAAATGCAATAGGGACAGACCCCAGTGTGCAGTCCCAGCCCTCTTGCCTTCAGCTGCTCTCCCCTGTTTCTCTTTCCTGGGGATGGAAGTTGGGGAGATGCCCGGCAACCCGAGAATCCTCAAGAGCTGTGGTCACCAGATTCTATAACGGCATCCACTAATCTCTAACTGAGGCTCCAGCCAGGCCTGCTCAGCTCCTCACACAATCCCTCCCACTGCAGACCAAAACAGACCACACAGGCTCCATGTGTGGACAGACTTCACATAGGCTTTATATGAAGGGGCTTCATATTAGGTTCATTTTGCCAACAGGGAAACCAAGGCTTAAAGAGAACAATAGAGCTGGTTTGGGAATCATTAAAAATCTGTTTGAGTCTACACTCTTTCAACATCTTGATGATGATGATCTTTATCAAAAGCTTCTAACTTCTTGGTAAAAATTTTGAAAACTGGGAACAGAATACCTATTGCATAACTTCAACATGATGACTACATAATAGGCTGCCTTCTTGGCTTTGGACTGCCACATAGCAGGCAATGAAGATCACAGATCTGTCACTCAGGAACCCCAACAGCTTCTTGTTGTGTTTACATGCTGCAACCATAATTGCTTTAAAGAATTTTTCTGGCTGGACGAACCAGGACAATATCAACATTCACTTTCAATGCCTTGGGTAAGAGCAGTCAGTATTGTGAGGGAACCCAGGGAATGAAAAAGAGCATAAGCAATCAGTAGTGGGCTCAGCCTGAGGGGAGCAGCTGGGGTGTGGATGATGTGGGGAGGATGCTCTACTCCTTACCACTTCACGTTTTTCCACTTCGAACCAGCGGGAGATGCCAGGTAAACTCTGCACCAAGTAGAGTGATGTTCTCTCCACCCAGAGACTCTGCAAAACATAACTCAAAGTCACTCTCACGTTGCCCTTCTTTCTAAGCCCTGAGCTGCGACAAGTCTGACCAGGTGCTGCTCATTCCTGCAGTCTTTCTTTAGTCCTCACTGGAACACTTGTGAAACAATCAGAGTACGATGCATTTAAAACGCATGCAGGTAATTCTGCAGACTGCCTGAAACCTTCTCCTCTGCAGAGCAAGTGAGTACCTGCTCAGAAAGCAAGGGCCAGAACACAACAGCAAGCTGTATGCAGTCTCCTCCACTGTTTCTCCAAAATGGGACTTTAACCCTTTCACTCATCAAGGGAGAAAGGACTCTAGGATTACTTGGCTTGAACTTTCTGTTTAAGGTGAAGACTTTAAGTTGCAGAGAAACTCTTGAGCCACCCAAAAGCCACATTCTGATTACCAGAAGGGCTGGCACTGACACCCCACCCCCAGCCTCATCTCTTCTCCATTGCCATATGCGCAAGGCCACACTTCCAGTGATAAGCTGAGCTGCTGTAACTCAGCGGCACCTGTGTGCTTCAAGCTGGACTCCTGACCAGGAACCAGCTCCTCCAGGAGACATGAAACACAGCTGCTCCACTGTACGTGACAAGGTTTTCTTTTATCGAGAAGTTTTGGAATTTATACTTTATCATTGTTATTTAGTGTGCTACCAAGAGGGACAGGAACTTGACAAAATTCCTGGAATTGCACCATTTATTCAGACCACAGAGGGGTTAAAAAGAGGATGTTTTCTACCAGTGAAGGGCTACTGAGATGACTATGGAAGAGTCCCTGTGGTAAGAGCTTGAGGGATCTGCTTGTGATAGGGAGCCAAGCAGATAAGAGCTCAGAGGGATGAAAGGGACGTTCAAGGTGTACATAGGATGCAGATGTTCATGCCATCGTAGGGGATCAGGACGGCAGCTTTCTGAGAAGGCAAATGAGCTGGATTTTTACAGAGTGAAGAGTTCATAGGGAGGAGAGTGAGGGCTGCTGTGCAGGCAGAAGGCTGCCCACACAGACCTGTAACTGCTTGTGAGAGGGTATGGCAAGCAATGAAGAGAGAAGGTGGGTGTTGCTGGAGTCAAGAGGGAGGGTGGTTAGGCAGACTGTGGAGAGGACAGGCTTGGGGAAATTGGGTACAATCTGGAGCCAGATTCTGAAGGCCATAAGTACAGGGAGAGGGAACCTGATTGAACCTTATCCGTCCCAGTGAGGTAGCTGTATCACTGATCATTTAATTGCTGGCCAGGTGGAGGTATGGTACAGCAGGAAAGCAAAAGAAAGGGAGTTGGAAGACGTGGGTTCCAGTGCTAGGCTAACGGTCATGGGCATGCGACTCTGTGCAAGCCAACTGTATGACTCCAGTGCATCCAAGACTGAGGATCTGGAAGTGAGTGCAAGGAAAAAGAACTGTATCATACTCTAATTAGATCTAATTAGCTGACTCTGGAGGAGCAAAAGAAAATTCGAACTATGCAGAAAGGACTAGAAAATGATTGTGGGTCTTTTCAGCAACCCCTCCGTGGTGTTTTCCAATGGGCTTTTTACTGTTCAATCCACAGGGAGAAGGACGACCCCGAGAAGAGGCCAGCGGGGCAGGCTGCTGGTGCTGGTGCAGTTGGTTGGTTCTAGCCTGTCTTTTGTTCTTTTATCATGAGAGCATTTTGTGATTAGATTTCTGAAGGGATCCACAGTAAATGCACAGCAAACCTTTCACAAAAGCCCATTTTTTATTCAGTCTCCGCAGAACTCTGCAAGGCTACTCCCCCCCCCCCCCTTGGCTGGGAATAACCCCTGTAGTTAACTACTGGCAGCTCTGGGAACTGATGGGCAAGAATGCGTGGGTCAACATTAGACAGGAGAAAGTGTTAGGAGATGCCTCCTGGCTTAAGAAGGGAGCATTTTCTGTGAGAGATGCTAAGCCAACAGACTCACAGATAAGGTCATTTGACAGTTTGTTGATGTGTGGATGCTGAGTCACTGGGGTCATCCTAGGCTTGCCACATCACCGTTTTCAAGGACAGGGGTGGTCACAAGTGGTTTCTGAACATCTGCCTCCTTTCCCCAGTGGGGCTGTGAGAACTCTTTCTGGCCGGGAGCATGCAGAACTAGCAAGGCACGTTGGGCATGGTGAGGACAGACACCCCAGCCCAGGCAGAGGCCAAGATGTGCACGCACTCTGGTCCTCATGTCAGAAACCTAATCACACTGTTGTAAGGAGGACTGTAACAGAGCAGTGAGTGTCTCCTCTGCATCAACCATCTGCCCACGTGGCCTCTTCTCAGTTCTCCCTCAACTCTTCCTTGGTTTCTCTTTACTCTATGCTTCCTTGATGTTGGAATATACTCACTATTCCCACAATGGCTCACCACGAATGGACAACAGGACTGGGTTCGGAGAGGGGTTTAAACACTGGTCTAAGGAGCACTGCCCTTTGAACTGCCACAGAGAGGTTGATTTCAGGAACTCCTCCCAGGTTTGCTCAGATTTTTCCTGGCAGGGGACCAAAAATCTTCCTGCCTGGAAAGTGTTCCCCATCACGTGGCTACACTGCAGAGCTGGGCAGCTACTAGCATGAGAGGCTTCTAGGCCCTTTGTTCCAGTCACGTGACAGCAGCCTCAGTTACTGTTTACCAAGACTCAGGGAAGCACACAGAAGGCAGCGCGTGACAGAGACGGCGGGGTACCTTGAATTCATTCTCCTTGTCTTTTGTGCCTTTGTGGAATGGTCTGTCATAACGGAACTTCCAGATATGATTCACTTTGTAGAAGCTTTTGATGTTGTCGGGAACCCCCTCTCTCTGCAGGACCTCCTGGCTCTCCGGAATAGGAGTCACAGCATATATCTGCAAATCTAGGAGGAAAGAGTCAAGGAAGGAACCTGATTTGGCAAACAGCAAGGCATTCTGGGTAGCAATCTGGTGTTTCCATTTCAGCTGAAAACATTTTTAAAAAATTGCCCAGAAGATATGAAGAACACACTTCATGAAGCAGGCCTCAAGCTTCAGGCCTTGATTGGGTCCTAAGTATGCGATTCTGACAGGCCATATGCATGGCATTTCCATAACCTGTGAGTGGGGGTGGGGAGGAATAGGTGGGCTTGAGTATTCCGTATCAGAATAACCTAGCTCTTGTACATGAGCTTTGATCTTTAGTCTGCTCATGGCTCCCAAAATTTATTTATAATGATAAGCCTCATAATGGAAATCCTCCTAAGACTATGATCAAAGGCAGTGACCAGAACACCAGCAAGGACTTGCTCTTGCCAAGTGCTGCTGTGACCTCAGCCTTCTGCAACTGTGGCATCCGTTCTCCAAAACCAACTACAGAGAAGCAGAGTGGTTGGTTGTAGTTCACATTGTATATACTAGTTTGCTTACCTAATTACTTATTTCCCAGAGAAACAAAGACAAATATTTTTTTCTTAAACAGTTTCTTGTTTCTCTTGCATATTTAGGTTTCTGCTTTGAAAGTATATCCATAATAGATACTGGGAACTGCCCAGTCTTCTTTAGAACCATGGGTTTCAGATGGATTTAGAGAGAACTGATAGGTGAATTGCCCTGTGTCGAAAGCCAAAGTACTTCAATTTGAGCTGTCCGTGTTTAGATGCTGGGACTGTGAATTTTATGCTATTATTAAGTCACAGTCCAGAATATCATAGCTAAGAGCCCCCCAAAGATACCGGAGGTGCTTCTTTTTCTTCCTTCCCTCACTCCATAATTAAAGCACGGGGGACAGGAGGGTGGAGGATGTGCAATAGTGAACACAACGCTTCCATTTCCTTCAACTGAAGCAGTTTCCATAGGGAGTCAGAGGAAAATTGTTCTATGGGAAATCCAGTTAAAAAGAGCTTCAGAAGCAGAGCTGGATCTGTGCGCCAATGAAGAGGGAAAAGGTTCCTTACCAGCTGTTTAAGGGATTTCTTCTCAACTGATCCCGTGATAACCATTAGAATAATGACATTCTGTTGAGAAGGCACTAAGATGATAAGGACTAGGAAGGGTAAGAGTGTGGCCACTGAAAAGGGAACAGTGGCTGCAACACTGAACAGGACATTGCCCCGTAGCTAACGGCAGGTGCCACCCCACTGGAGCCCAGCCCACCACGAATGGATACACTGAGCCTCCGCCTGGAAGATGGTTTCGTCAGGCTGGTTGGCATGCTGCATGGCGATGGCATGGGGGAACTCGTTCAGCATTCGCTGTTGGAAGGCCTCCAGTCTTTCGTAGTCATGCCCTCGACATACAAACTCCTTATTCTGGGGTGCAACCAAAAAAAATTAGGATTATACAACAAAGACAAGGCAAAAATTATGACCGTGGCAATAACTGACCATCTGCCCCCACTGCAACAGGACACAACATTAATAAACCAGAACTGTCTGAAAAATATGCCCATCAATTAAACGTGCTGGACAAAGGGCAAGAGGCTCATATGTTATTGACCTTCACCAGACCCAATAGCATGCTCTGAATTCCAGGTTCATTTGCATGGGGGATGGAGAGGGCCTGATACTGAGCATCAAAGACAAAAACCAAGCAATGTTTCCTAAAATGTTGACGGACATATGTTGGAGATGATTTTTATAAAATGGACGTCAAACTCATACATATAAATTTCTAATTTCTAAGAGAACGAAGCAATGTAATAACTAAAATTCCTTTTTACTGGATTATTTTTCTGGAAGTCTCTGAACCAGCTTTATACTTCTATTGGGAGGGCAGGCAGTGGCCCATCTCGACTCTAGCCTTCGGAAGAACGGAGGGACCAAAGACACAGTGACTACCATGCCGTAACCAGCTTAGCTCAGCTTGCTGAGGCTAGAAATCCTCTTAGTGAGTTTTAGAGCCTTGCGAAAGGTTAGCTTGTTTAGTTTTTCTATATCATGCTATATTCTATTAATTTATTCTAGAGGTCAGGGCTCTCTCATTCAGGTAAGGATGCTGGAGATTAGGGCCAGAAAATTGGCTCACAGGATAAAAATGCTTGCCACGCCTGATGACCTGAGTTCAGTATCTGGTACCCAGATGGGGAAAAGAGGGAACTGACTCCTACAAGTTCCCCTCTGACCTCCATCCATGCACCATGCAGCTCGTGTCCCAACACATACACATAATATTTTTAAAATGCCAAGAGTTATTTGAGCTGGCCAGAGAGCTGCAAAGGTGGGAACATTTTCAAAAAGTATCCTAATAGCTGGTTAGCTCTGAGGAACACTCTTTGCTAGTTTAATGACCTGTCCACCACATTGTGACTGACTCACTGGTTTCACCTGTCTCCACCTCCTGAGTGCTGAGACGGCAGACGCGCACCACTCACATCTGGTTTAAGCAGTGCTAGGAACCAAACTGAGGGCCCCTGTAAGCTAGGCAAACCCTTCACCTGCTAAAGCTACCTCCTAGGCACCTGGCTTCAATGAGCATCCACCAAAGTTCTCTAGCTTGTGGCAGGTATGTATACTTCTCTCGTTTTTGTTGATGTGTAGTGTATATTACATTTGGCCTGTCCATCCATCCATCTGCACAAAACCAAAAAGCTCCCTCATTTGAGCCAAGCAATAGTTGAGTTTTTTTCTACTTTTTGGATGATGTGAACAATGCTTCAAATACATGTTGTCAGAGTTCTTTTTCAATGACGAAGAAGCAGACCTGTCCAGTTATAAGGGTCAATGCTTCCCATTTAGGGGGGAATTAACTACTTAGATTATACAACTGTTTCACTGTATTAGAGTTTTTAAATGTATCCTGAAATTAATCAAATAACAAATGGGCATTTTTAATCTTGCTATTTGTTTATTTTTAATTTGGAATAAAAAAAGGAGGGCAGCCTGGTCTACAGAGCGAGTTCCAGGAAAGGGGCCAAAGCTACATAGAGAAAACCCTCCTCTGGAAAAACCAAAAAAAAAAAGAAAAAAAGAAAAAAGAGGGAGCATTCCTTTGGATTCTGAATTCTGCAGTATTCCTTAGACACCAAGAGAGGGCGACCCTTCCCTTTCATTTTGAAGTAAATGCCGATTACGTAGAAAAAGGGTATTTTTCAAATGACTGATGATAGACACATCCATCTATTCTAATTGTCTATTAAACAAAATTTGGTCTATTTGGTCAATGTAGTTCTGGAGTTTGCTAAACTTCCTTTATAATTTGAGCTTCTAAACTACTTCTGATTTTTAAAAACATTATTTTTAAAGATTGATTTTTTTTTAAAATTCTGTGTATGTGTGTATCTGTGTGAGTGTGTGCTGCATGTAACATAGGTGCCCGCAGAGGCCAGAAGAGGATGTTGGATCCCCAGGGCTGTTGTTAAGGCAGTTGTGAGGTGCTTGGCATGGGTGCTGGGAACCCAACTGGGGTCCTTCTGGAAGAGCAGCAGGTACTCTTCACCTGAGTCACTTTTCTAGCCCAATATACACTTTTAACTTACAGTAATTACATTTAGTAGATAGGAATCTAGGGTGGCTCACTGTAAGCTTCAAATAAAGTCAGATTTTAGTCAGCACTACATGACTGCTTTGTGTTCCTTCAGCACATTTACTGTCACGGGCCTCTTCCTCCATAAAGATATAAAAAGGTGTATCAGATTACCAGTTTGCTAGAGATAAAAACATCAAAATTGACATTTATCAATACATGATATATAATTTATACAATATTGTTACATTTCCTTCAACCTAAAAGTTACTTTGTTTTCTTCTGACAGTTAAGAGAAATCAAAACCTTTTTGGGTCTCTAAAATTTTTATGGTCTCCAAACACCATACCTACAATGCACCATGGATTAGCCAACTCTTGGCAAGATATGGAAGAAAATGTATTCTTTCATATAGTACAATTTTGTATCAACAAAGGAAGAGACTCTTACAACAGAGTCATGCTTTGCCCTGCTCTGAGGGTCTCTAGGTCCCTAGGTTGTTCATTGCTCTAGAAGACCACCACTCCACCGAGAGCCAGGTCCCCGGGCCCTGTGTTCTTAAAGGACACTGACACCAGACCAGGACTGGCCTGTCCCCATCTCAAATGCAGTCTTTAAATTCAGAGCATTTGCCATTATTTTTGATCAGGAACTGATCTTTCTTTTTCTTCAGGCAGACCTACCCGCCAAAGTCTTGTGCACTTGGTAGTCCAGGCTGGTCTCGAACTCACAGAGATCCGCCTGGCTCTGCCTCCTGAGTGCTGGGATTAAAGGCGTGCGCCACCACTGCCGGGTGTGCATGTTTTTTAAGTGCAACAAGGGGATTTTATATAATGCCTGTGTAGAACCCAAGTACTTGGTCATTTCAATCAATGAAAGGAAACATCAGCTCACTGTTGGAGCACCTTTATTACTGTTGTGATAAAACACCCTGACAAAGGCAACTCAGGGAATGTTGGTTTACTCTGGCTCATGGTTCCAGGGTACAGTCCTTTCGTGGTGGGGAAGTCAGGGTGTCAGCAGCAGGCCACAGGGTGCCAGTCCACAGTCAGGAAGAAGAGAGTGCTGAAAGTTCCTGCTAAGCTAGTTTCCTCTCTTTGTCATGCATGGCATTCCTGAGGGTAATCTATTCTAAACATCCCTCACAGGAATGCCTGGAGGCTTGTCTCCCAGGTGAGTCCAGAGCCTGTAAGTTAACATCCAACACTAACCACCATACTATAACATCAGCTAAGTGTTTCATGTGATTCTGAACATAAATACCCACTTACGGTCTTTGGATGTTTTGAGGGTCATTCTATCAACCAATCATCTATCTACTTCATCTAGAAGGTAGATAAGTTAAAGATTAAATAATAAATGAAGTCTTTCTCCTCTTCCTTCTCTGAGTATGGCCACCTTGCCTTTTATCATGGATGCTTACAGTTCAGGCAGGATTTAGATCCACAGAAATACTTTCACATTGAGATTTAAAGTTCTAATGCACTCAGTTTGGGGTGTGTGTGTGTTATTCTGAGACAGGATCTGGATGGCCTTGGATTCTTGGTTATCTTGCCTCTACCTCTTGAGTGCTGGGATTATAGTCACTATGAGTGGCTCTGTTTGTTTTTTAAGATAGAATCTCACCCTGAAGCCCAGGCTGGCCTAGAACTCATCATATGGCAAAAGCTGGTTGTAAAGTTGTGGCAATTCTCCTGCCTCAGCCTCCTAAGTGTTGGTATTACATGATTTAGGTCCCTACTTGGCTCACAAATGGATTCAGTTTTATCAGGTATGTAGACCACTTCTCTACAGTTCCCTGAGTGAGTAAATGAACTTTTAACCAGTGTTTTAATACATGGAGGAGATACAGATGGAGGTGTCTAATGAACACATGCATATATAAAATATTACATGGCCAAGTGTATCTACCACACAATGTCCAGAAATTC
>CABHPR010137557.1:0-21642 GCA_902168415.1 Peromyscus melanophrys | reverse complement strand
GTGATTGTTTTATAAGTGGTTGCAGGGTCTATGGGGCTGGGCAGGACTGGAAAAAACTCCAGCTACAGCCATGTGTGTCTGGAGGAGGGGAGAACTTATATCTTTAATTTAGCTTCCTCTTATGATAAAGATTCCATTCATATTTGATTAAGGCCCCGATTTCACAGTATTATTTACCCTTATCCACATATTAAAGGTTCAAAAATACTCACATTGGGAGATTATGAGTTCAATATGTAAATTTTATAGAAACGCAAAAATCAAAAATGGATGATGAGAAATTACCTTTGCTCTTGAGGCTAGAGCACAAACCTCTGTGCTTTGGTATTCTGTCCTTATTATCAACTGTGTGAGCAGCATCTCCTCATGGCGCTCAGCATGTGCTCTGCCTCCTTGTCCC
Organism: Peromyscus melanophrys; assembly: GCA_902168415.1. NCBI lineage: Eukaryota > Metazoa > Chordata > Mammalia > Rodentia > Cricetidae > Peromyscus > Peromyscus melanophrys. Next base: position 21,242 of record CABHPR010137557.1, on the reverse strand, counting down.
TACATCCTTATCTACTCTTCAGATCATTGAGTTGCTTTTACTTCTGGCTTATTAAAACATGAAAAAGCCTCATTCCATGCCTCTGTGAAGGGAAGAGCAGGTCCAAGGATTTGTCTATCACCTTTAGGGTCATTGTACCATTTTCTTAAAAGACAGTACTGGCCATTTCTATTGTGCTAGTCTGCCCTAGTCTCAGGAGTTCATCAGCTCTCTTCATCATGTCCCGTGTCCCATTCTGTTTGTCCCTCTTGCCCCGCATTGTCTTCTTATATAATCCCATCACTATTTCTACCTTAAGTTGGGATGACTAATTAAAACCTAAGAAATCTGTTCATGGAGTGATTGTTCATACACACCTTTTGTCTTCTTTCTAGAACATGTTGCCTCATTTTGTATAGTATAAATGGCCTGAGTACATTCCAACTTTTCATGTATTGGTAATATTTTACTTAACAACACCTTCAGTTTATTTCTGTCTTCCTTTTCTTTAGTTTAAATGGTTAAGAAATCAGGCCATTACAATATTTCATTTACAAATCTCTAATAATTATCCATGATCATCACTTATAATCTCTACTTTCCACAAAACACTAGGATACTATTTAGCCAAGATCTTTGTGAGATTATAGGAATGATAATCTCTCCTCTATGATGTTCTTTATTTTCATCTAGGGCCTCACCACAAGCACCTAAATGTATCAGGAAAAAAAAAACACATCTAAAAGATACAGCTGAACCTCCTATTTTGGATTGTCTTACCAGTGGAACACAGGACACTTCTAGGAAGAGTGATGGTTTTCACTCAAGAACTTCTGTTGTTGAACTTTGACCTTTATCAAAGATTCTGAAAATTGTACATCTCCCAAAATGAGCAACTCAGGGGAGCTGGGAATTCATCATTATCATGATAACTTACATGAACGGGAAAGGTCTGATATATAGTCAGCTTTCCTAACATGTTTATTTTGAAATGTGAATTAGTTACCACATAGTAGATATATAAAGAAAATAAGTGAGCATAAATCAAATTCTGAGTCTGATTATTATTATTTCTTCTATAAGAAATCCTAACTTACCAGTTGGAAAACTCTCTCACTGCTTTGTAAACATGGATTGTTTGAGCATATACGTATCTATATTTATATTAATTTAGGGTGATTTCAAGCATGAATGCTGCATTTTATTAAACTTCTCTCCCTCTAACTCTTCCTATACCGCCTTCTCTCTCAAATTCAAGACCTCTTCTTCTTTAATTATATATATATATATATACATATATGTTATTATCTATGTATATATACAACCTGTATATGAATTTAATTTCCTGAGCCCATTTGCTGTTGTTCATACGTTTTCTTTTGTACTAAAATGTTATTTGTATGTTAATAAATAAAGTTGCCTGGGGGTCAGAGCTATTAGCAAGCCATAGGAAAGCAGGGTGGTGGTGGCGTACGCTTGTAATCCCAGCACTTGGTAGGCAGAGCTAGGTAAGTCTCTGTGTCTTCAGAGATACAGCCAGCATTGGATACACACGCCTTTAATCTCAATACCAACCATAGGAGACCTGGAGGTCTGTACAGACAGGCAGTGACGAGGCGGTCATGTGGTTGGGTTTACAACCAATGAGAAGGCAGAACCAAAAGTCTTTATAAAGACTTTAACACAGGAAGTAGCTTCCTTCGGAGAGGTAGGACCACTGCAGGAGGAAGGGTAAGGTTTTAGCTCTTAGCTCTGACCTCTTGGCTTTCTTCTTTGCATTGGTTCTGTGTTTCTTATTTAATAAGACGGTTGGTTACATCTACAGATTATTATTATTTCTTCTATAAGAAATCCTAACTTACCAGTTAGAAAAACTCTCTCACTGCTTTGTAAACATGGATTGTTTGAGCATATACATATCTATATTTATATTAATTTAGGGTGATTTCAAGCATGAATGCTGCATTTTATTAAACTTCTCTCCCTATAACTCTTCCTATACCACCTTCTCTCTCAAATTCAAGACCTCTTCTTCTTTAATTATATATATACATATATATTATTATCTATGTATATATACAACCTGTATATGAATATAATTTTGTGAGCCCATTTGCTGTTGTTCATACGTTTGCTTAGGGCTGAACACTTGAGATTGAATGACTATCAAAGGTCCCTGAAGAAGACTGGTTTTTCCCTCTCTCAGCAACCATTATCACCTGTAGCTCTTCATCTAGGGGTAGAGCCCTGTGAGACTTACTCTAGTCCACATTGGTATGTCAACTGTTTTTGTCATTGTGCTGGTTGTTTTAAGGCCATAGTAGTGTTGAGATTTCATGGGTACAGCTTCCTTGTCATGTATATAAGGCACTATCTTAGAGCAAATGTCATGGTCTTCAGGATCTTACAATTTTTCTGCCCACTTTTCCATGGTGTTTCCTTTGCCTTAGATGTAGGAATTGTTTTGTAGATGTGTCAATTGGGAAGGGAACCATACAGTCAGTCATTCTCTTCACTTTTAACTTCTTTCCTAGTACTGTCACATAATCATATGTACCATAGTGATGAGTATACTTACTATCTGACTTTCAAAACAGTGTATGATAATCTCTGATGTGCAAATCAGCAATTAATTAATTGAAATCACATAGCATATGAAAATAGTGCATTTGTTCATACCTCAAACATCTCCTAGTGACTTCAGGGCACTGTGATCATTATGAGCCACAGAGAAGGAGTGTCACTATTGCCTACTGGCTTTCACCTAACTCTTCCACTGAATTCCAATCAGCCCCATACTAAAATGCTTCCAGTATTGTTACCACAAGCAAGCCCTTTCTCAGAGCAAAGGGTCATCATTGGAGATGTGGGTTTGAAATGATTATCATAAGTGAATCTGTGCTGCCATTTGTAAATATTAAATCATTTTTATGTGTGAATAATATAAGAGCACTGTGGCCTGGGTGCTGTTTTTTTTTTTTTTTTGTAATAAGCCTCATGATCTTTATTGTATGATTTTATAGAATGTTCTTGCCCTGTCATAGCAGAACAAAGTGTACTTTCGCCATTGTTTGTCAGAAGCATCTCAGAGGAGCTGAGCCTCAGCAGATCAACTGGCACCATGTCAATTAGAAGAATTAACATCATTAACAGGAATATAAATTGGCTTTTCTTTCTTTCTTGGGTCCCTGACTGAACTTTCTTAAATATTCTTCTGGGAATCATCTCTCACAAAACCACACATTTCTGAGTTTTTGTTTCAGGCTGTAACTTCAGGCAGAAATTTGGACAAATCCTTCCTGTCCTCATGAAGCACTGGTCCTAATCTAGGACAAAATCATAATTGATCAAATAAATACACAAATAATCAACAAGCAAGCAAAATAAATACAGATCATGATAACTTTCATGTAGGAAATGACCAGAAAGAGGAAAGAAGAGAAAAGAACCAAACGAAGCAATTTTAGAAGATTTAAAGACAGACATGGAAAAGATGACAATTTAATAAATACAGAAAGAATGTAGATGTGCTAACTATTGGCAAACACTAATGGTAATGTAAGAGAAATCCAGAGGAAAATCACTGAATGGGAAAGGAACCAATGGTAAATAATGATGTAATGTCAGTACTTGAAGATGTGTACTGCAAGGATTGTGATTTCTCCCACTGGTAACACAAGATGAAGATCAATCTTCATAAAGCCATGATACTGTCAAATTTCAGAGGAAAAGAAATACCTGCTTGGTTTATGAAAGAAAGCTGTCACACATTACCAAACAATAATTTTGTTTGGAAAAGGTACTTAGAAGCCATGCACGGTGTTAAGATACAAGGGAGAGCCTTAGACAAAAAAAAAAAAAAAAAAGGTACCGTATGGGAGAGCTAAACACAACAGGGGACTCAAATGCTAGGACCTTAAATGGAAAGAAACTTCATCAAGAGTGAGAATAAACTCTTTTTTTGTGCTGTTTTCTATGCCCTCGGCTGTGTCAGGATGAAGGTGATTATCTCCTACCCAGCCACCAGTTGTCAGAAACTCATGAAAGCAGATGATGAATGTAAACATCAGAATTTCTTTCTCTGAGAAGCTCACAGCCCGCAGGGGTAGCTGCTAACTCTCTAGGTGAAGAATGGGAGGGGCATGGGGTCCAAAGAGTAGTGCCAATGACGAACAAGAAGCAAGGCTCCTTGACCTACAGAAGAGTGTATCTGCTGAGTAAGGGAGATTCTTGTTAGAGACCAAGGACAAGCAGAAAGAGGACGTGCAAGTGTCTTTGGGGAGCATTGTGGATGCCAAGCTGAGTCGTTTTCAACTTGGTTGTCATAAAAAAATAATTATTATAATAAAAAGTACAAAAGGAGAGAAGATATTCCTGGACTGACAGATACTATGTCTTCGTTGTTGGGGCCCAAAGGAGTTAGCAGAATCTGAAAACATTTCATCTCTTTAAAGAAGGCAATACCTGCCAATGTGTTGTCAGAAATACCTTCAACAAAGTTTCTCAGAAGCCCAGGAACAAAGCACCCAAGATTTAGCATCCTGTTGCCCTATGTGTCCGGCAGCACCAATGCCAACGTATTTCTCAGAACAAACAACACACTGAGAAAAATGAGGAGGAGGTTGCAGAATATGCAAAATTTTTGAGCAAAAGAATGAATGAGGACAAAGAAATGACAGGCATAGATTGCCAAGAGACATAGGTAGTCCTTGCTGAGGACTTATATTTCTAAGACTGAGACCAGTCAAAATTAATTTTTAGTTTTTGGGATTTTGGTGTTTTATTGTTTTTTTTTTTTTTTGGTTTGTTTTTGAGAAAGAACTCAAGTGGGGTATATAGGGAGGAGAGGATTGGAAGGACTTGGGGAGGATAAGAAGATGATCAAAATATATTGAAATTTAAACATTATCTTAAATAATAAAAATATAATCATAAAAAGGAGTCATAAATAAATGGTCAGACCTTTACAAACAAGAGTTGCAATAACAGAGAACAGAAAGAGAAGCACAGCTACCATGAACGAGATGATGGGTCAGAAAAGTACATTAATAGAGAATTAATGGATATGTAAGATATTTATAAGCTTTTACAGAACGATGGAAAAATTTACACAAACTGATTTAGTTAACATAGGATACATGAAAAAGTTTCTGGAGGTTCAGCTATTAGAAAGTAAGAGCTTCAAAGCACACAGGACAGATTGTTTCTTAACTATCTTTCCCAGAAAGAGCTACAGGTAGATGAGGTCTGATCCCTTGAGGCTGTGAGACATGGCTCCTTAGAGTGGTTGGCTTGTGTGTGTGTAAGTTAAGGTGGTGGTCACAATTTACCACTGCAGTTGTTTTTCCAGCATCATTTCCAGTGATGAAACTGGAGTGTTTAGCAAAAGAGAGAGACAACATGCAGTTTGAGATGAGCAAGCATATCAAAATACAATATATATAATTCATAGGGTACCTGGGATGATTATTTGATCTTTATGGCTTCTAGTCTCAACTAATAGTGGTAATGATGACTTTAACATTGACATTGACAATGGCAGGGGGTAGCAATCATGGCAGTAATTGTCATTTTTAGTGCAAAGGCAGTTAAATACAATCTAAATCATTAGAATTATTGTGACTGTAAAAGGGTCACACAATTTGAATTTTCTTTATAGAACTCTCCAAATCTAACATACCTTTTCAAATAAACAGAAGAATTATAAGAAAGGTCATGTCAAGAGAAATGACATTGCTGAGGGTCTGCGCGCCATCCCTCTCAAGCACACTTTCTGTGTCATCTTCCCCATTCTCACGGTGGCCTAATGCAGTATGTACTGTTTCCCTAACGCCTAAAGCCAGGAAACTGAGTTTTGAAAAGGCTCTCTAGTTTAACCAAGTTTGCTCAGCTTATTCAAAAACATTGTATCCTTTTCCATAGAATACAGTAAGAACAATAAGCTATTTATATGCAGGAGAGAGATGGTCAGTTTCAAAGAGAAGGAAGAAACTGGCTTAAAAATGTCAGTATTTCACTTTGGAGAGTTCTGCAAAGGAGAGAAGACAAAAAAGGCTGTAATGGGACTCACAGTCTCCTTCCTCACACTGTTCTGTTCTCTTCAGCAGCAGATCCTTTCTCATGAATCATCACCTTTGCCAGCATACCTAGCACTAGGCTTACTGACAGCGAATTAATGCTGACTTAGAAAAATTTCTAAAAAACGGTTGGGAGGCCAAATTAATTTAACTCTTTTGCTAATTTACCTAATTAGCCTCAATGTAATGGCAGGTGTTGGCATAATTAGGAAGAGAGCCAGAATGTCTTTTGTAAGAAATTGTGGACTTAGGCTTGAAAGGTGGTTACTATTATGTCAGTTAACATAGTCACCTTACCTCTCCTTATAAGCATTCCAGCATTCCAGCCATTCCAAGATGAAAAGAAGATAAAAGTATTTCAATGAGGTAAAAATCAATCCAAAATATTTTAACGTATGTCTCAAAAACAAATATTAAAGATAACACCCATTCATCCTCTTCCTTATAGTGTTCCTATATAGTCTAAATGAAATGAAAATCAAGGGCTCTAAGACATTCAAAGAAGGTGGGGAATAAAGACTTCGGTTGTTCTCAGGAAAATACTATACTGTAGTGAGTCTGGGATGCCCTCTATACTTGTAATTATTGAGGCAGGATGATCCCTGACCACCATTAAAATCTCATAGGTGTATTTGTCCTTGATCACTTCACCTCACACTAGACTGCTGCCCTGTCCCGATCCACACCTCTGTAGTTGCCTTCTCAGTTTCTCTGTGGTTTTTTTCAACTAAGATACCCAGGAGAACCTGGATCCCTCATGTTCCATGGGAGGCTTGGAAACCTGACACATTTGAAAAGACTTTTCTAAATATTTCCTTCTGCTATTGATATGCAAAAATATCTAATAGCAGACATAGTGCTTTTGTCCACACTCATTTAAGACAAATTCCTGTCCTGTTTTTCACATCTTCTTTTTCCCACTTTGCCAAGTTTCTATAAGATGAATGCCTCATCTTGTTACCATATCCATGTGTCTGTCTAGTTTTGCTACCATGTTCTGGGATATGGCATTTTTTACTGCTTACCTTCCCATTGAAAGCAAAGACTAACTAACATTCACCTTCATGTTCCATTTTATATACAGATAATAAATCCTGAAAACTTCAAGAAATTTTGTTCCTTAGAACAAATGGCAATTCAGTGGTAACCAGCATCTCAGACTTCTTCCAAACTATGCTGTATGAAACTATAGTCTTTTATATGATGCTGAATGACAAAACATCACAAATAATAATGATATTGATGCTAGGTTGGTGAGCACCACTGCTTTTCAAACAGGACAACTAAATGAGCCTTATACTTTTAATAACATAGAGTTTAATATGATTACATGAACATTAAACACTACATATCTCTTGAAAACTTGGTTTATAGACAATCCAGCCTCCTGCTATTTAACACTGCTTTTCTCTATCAGATCCAAATAAGCACTTATTTGCTTAGCATTGACATGGGTTAATGACATAAATGTAGGAATTAATGGTTTTCACCTAAAACTGATCTGTTTCTTTTCAAAATATACTTTCAACAGCTCTAAAACTTGAATAATTTACTTAGACTGCAACAACTATTTCTATGAAGGAAATTGAACGTTCACTATTTATTATACTCAAAATATCCTTGAGTTTCTCTATCACCCTCTCGTAAGCTAGTATTTTTTTTTTGCAGGATTTATATTTTTAACTATTGTGGCTTTTAACAATGTGAGTGTTTTAGAGTGAAGACATACTCAACTCACACATTAATGCTTTATGTTGTGCAAAATATCTAAATCAATAAACATTTTAGAAAGAAAAAAATCAATACTGTTCAAATTCCAGAGAATCGAAAGTGTCCTTGTGCTTCAAGCAAATGCTGAAGATCAGAGAGGAGACCATAACTGCACTACCTTTGATTTTGGCTTTGAGATATGATTGGGTTGATCATGATATATGCTACACTCACCCTTTGTCATTTCCTATGCATTCTGGACTACAGCCCGTTTTCAAGCTATCTAATATATTACAAGTGATATGTATATGGAATCATACATTTAAAGCCACAATGAAATGACTATAAAAACACAAATTAAGGGTGATTTGTAGTGTGTGATACTTTCTAAATCAATAGGACAATTTTCAATAGAGAACTGACATTAGAAGGGCTCCATGACATACCTAGCCATGCAATTTTGACCAGATTTCCTGTGCCAATCATGAATTGCTTTCTGTGGTATAAGCTTCATATTCAATCAAAAAATGGCTCATTACCCCCACATAGTCATATTACTGCTGCATTAATAGATATATCCATGCCAGAGAGATCAGTATTATAGCTTGCAAGGTTCACAGCTGGTAAAATCATTGATAAATTTTTCTCCCAAACAGCTGACTTAGTACCTTCTCACACTATGTAAGCCAGCAGTGAGTAAGCTTCCAACTCAATCCCACCTTAATTCTTCTGTGTACCATAACCAAAGAGTGTGATGTCTTTAGCAACAGCCTAAATGACCAGAAAGTAAAAGGCATGTTCATTTAATAACATATAGCTTCTGGGAGCAATTTTCTTGAAGGAAGCTCCAAACAGAATAAATAAACAAGCAAGCATATTTAGCAAAACATAGTGTCCTCTGTCTCTAGTTGGCCCATGAAGACTGATAAGTTTAAGTTGGTTTCACTGTCACTCTATTCAATAATTCCCACAAGCAGAAAGCAAGCATACAAACCAGCAAACCATTCTCCCAGATGTTCATTCCAAATTTTGATCTTGTTATTTTAAGGAATATAAAGTAATTATTCTGTCCAGGCTATTTACAATCTAACCCTAATGTATTTTCATCTCCTTTCATCCCCTTCTGAGTAGTCTCTACTATTTCTGCCCTGTTTTTGTTCTCATGCATTCTGGATGTTGAATAGGTTATATTTTAGGGAAACACATTCAAATCTATCATTTTACAGGTTTATGCTGATTTTCGATCTTTTTTTAATCAACCTTTTTAGGATGCATGCTAGCTAACTGGAGATGTGCCATTCTAAAAAGATTTGTTGCTTGGCAGAGAAATAAAATTGTTGTGCTTCAAATTAAAAAAAAGATATCACCAACTCCCTGAATATTCTTTCACACCTTAATTCATATGTTTTTACAATCAAATGTATATGTAAGAATATTCGATCTTATTCTGGACTATTATGAGTAAATACTATTCAGTAAAAACAGGGCATATTTTGTTGTTATTTTGCAAGTTAAATTCATGAAATACTAATGACCATTTAGGTACAGATTGAAAATTCTTCTCATAGTTGCTGTCCTTCAGTTCTATGGGATAGAGTCCATAATACTGTTACTCTTTTAATTAAGCATTCATTGTTATTGTATGTTTAAATGACTTCTCATATCTCATGGCTCTAACCCAAGTTCAAAATTTTTCTACAAAATGTTTCATTATTCATTCTTTCTCCCATATATTATGTCATTCCTTGTGAAAACCTTAGTTTTTCTGTGTTGTTTTTGTATTGGCAATTTTTCCATAATTTTAAAGTGATTGAAGTAGACACTTCATCTACGATATAGAGGTGGTGATATATATATATATATATATATATATATATTATATATATATATTAATCTTTCATTGTTATACATAATTTAATTACAAACACTAATGTATACACATTGTAAGATTTGCATAAAATATTTTATATATAGTATGCATATAAAATAACATTCTCTGAATATGTATTCAATAACTTGAACTATTTGTTCAGCATTTAGAAGCTGTTTTTACTTTGCCCTTTGTGGGTGTGGAGTATTTTATTATGTTTCTACTCATGTTGACCTCCAACTTCTAGGCTCAAGAACTCATGTTGCTATTGGACCCTGAGTTGCTGGGACTATGTCACCTATTCACCTGGCTGAAGGATAATCTCTTAAGAAAACACCCATTCCCTTAATAAATATGTAAGTACTACTGAATTTCAATTCAAGTAATATAGCTAGAAGGTTAATTCTGTATTATGTGCTAGAAGGAAAAAGTTAATCTTACCTAGGACTGAAGAAGAGTTGTCTATTGATAAATTCGCTATTGGGTCATCTCTTATTTACTATTTATTCCAACCAGCTCCTCCTAGGTTTCTGTTACTGTTAAGTTATGCTGTTGTCATGGCCACAGATATTTTCAGATCTAATAGACATTTATTGCTGGACTTAGGTTGCCATGACTTAATTGAACATTCCTCTTTTACCAATCTATTTTCTATCCTGTTTTCCATGATGCCACAGGCAACTATTTCTTTTTCTGGTGTCCCTAGATAATATAAGTTGATTTCTATTTCTGGTTCATCAAAACATACTGCAGGGTTTGTTTGTTTTTAATGAAACTTAACCTGGTTTTGTCTACACTGTCAACTATATTGTGAGCTATTGTCTGCCCCCAAAAAAGCTATAAAACCTTAGAGAAATACTATAATCAGTTCCTTGGATGTTTGTGAGATGAAAGAAGTGGTTCATTGACCTTTCTTCAAGCATCCACACACTGGCTGTTGGTTGGACCAGGTAGACTTAGTTGGGCAGCTTAGCTCTGTTTAATGTATCACACATTCATTTTAGACTATTGGGCTAAACACAATACGCCATTCTCATGGAGATGAGAGATGACAAAGGGAACAAGCCAAAGCAATAAAATATTTGTATAGTATATCTAGAGTTATATCCTGTTGTTTCTTTACATATTGCATTGGCCAAGGAAAGCTACATACTTGAACCAAAATTTAAAATGCATAGAACTGTACACTGCCTTTGTAGCAAACAAATGTATTATGATATAGTAAATGATAGAATGCAAGGATTCAGAATTGCTGTCAATGACTCAGTCTTTCACACTGATCTTACCAACTCACCTGACCTTTGTTAGTTCTACAAACATATTTATGCCATATTAAGATCTTCATTATACTTTTCCTGTATTGTGGGTTAATCTTTCATCTCATGCATGCTGTTTACAGAACAGCCATATCCTTGGAAGCATATACGATATTGTTATCATTCTAAAATAATTGAAAATCTTCTATCACTGCACATATCACAGAACCTTATTGTTTTCTTACCAAAATCTGCAGTTTTGAATATTTTATTTTACTTGTTTTTTGGGTGTTTCCCTCTGTATGGTTCAAGCTCCATAAATGCAGTGTCAAGGCTTGCCATATTGTTATATATCCTCAGCAGGACACAAGGTGAAACACATGACATTAAAACATCAAATATTTTTATTACTTTTTAAAAAATGTGATTGGAATATTTTCATTTAAAATTGTAGCAAATGTATAGCATTTGAAGTTTTCTCTCTATGCCTGTGATTTATTTTTATTTGCTGTGATTTAAAGAGAAAGATGAAGAAAATAATTTTGAATAATTAAATTACTATTCTATTATTTTGTGCAATTTTGTGTTATTTTAATACAAAGAGGCAGCTATTCTTAGTTGTTTTTTTTTTTTTTCTTACTTGCAATGATATAGGATCAAAACAGAAAACAGACCGGACAGTATATCACCACAACTGTGCAAGTAAAATGGTTGTTTGGAGAGCCCAAGAGAACAGACACCAGCCAAGCTTCTCTTAGCATGATTATACAGAGCGTGTACTCTGTTTTGCATATGTACTCTGCTTAACTACTTTCAAACATGACACCATTCTTCCTCATAATATTATCATGAAAGATGTATGAGTGTATATTCTTCCTTTATGAATAGGTATACAAAATTAGAGAAATTGAAACTTGCCAAAAATACTAGGTAACAATCTGTATGTGGTAGACTTATAATTTTAAAACAAAAAGAGTCTAGAACTTAAATGTTTTAATCCATTTACCAACAAAAAAAAAATAAAGGAACTCGAACTTTATTATTTTTAGCCCAGGAACCCAATGTGCTAAAAGTACTAAAGTAAAATTTCTGCTTAGATAGAGCATTCTAAACACATTTGCTGGCAGTATGAATCATTATCTAAATAAGATGGGAAATGTATTACTTAAACACACCTGTGTATCCATGCACACATTCACTTGACTTCATTCCAGGTTGAGTTTATTGGAACAAATTCATCATGCAGAATGATGTCAAGCCTCATGCAGCCTCTCTACTGGGCAGGGAGGACCCTAACAGAGGAGGCAGGAGAATATAAAAGGATCTAAAGCTATGCCTTGTAAACCAGAAACTATGAATATGGGTATGCTCCTTTTGGAATGTCCTGGGCTTGCTGATGTTGGAGGATCACAGATAGAGAAGATACACAAAAGTCGCAGCATCATTAATGAAGAAAACCCAGTCCTATACTATACTGACGTATAGAGAAAGTATGATATGTGAAAGACTTGGCATACCTTTATACCAGAGTAGTAGGAAAATCACCAGTCAAGTATATGCCACATGCTTTGAACCTTCTGCAGTTGTGGCTCGTACTATGTCCTGATTTAAAGGTCACTCTGGTCATTATTGCTTAAACACATGAAGTATCTCTTCATCTTGGAGTTTTTTCATTCTCTCATACTTTTTTCACTCTTGTAAATACAGTAAGGTCCCCCTTCTTGAAATCTAGGTTGAGTCAGTTAAATGTTTTGTGCAAGGCCCTTTTCTGGGATTCCAGTGGCAGCCTGTGTTAGAATAAACACTCTATACTCTTTAAGAATATTGACTCTGATGCAAGATGCTTGGGCTTATAACAAACATAGAGCATAATGTGAAAATTTATTTGTAAAATTTAAGCTTTTAAACTTAAAAGTTTCCATTGTAAGTTAAAAATGATCAAAGTGTCTATCTTGTCATTACTTGGAGAACATTGTTAGCATGCATTATTTATTACATAATCCTTACTTGTACTCAACAATGCTACTTCTACAGTTATGTTTTATCAATCTATATCAATCTGTCTGTACACATGTATACATACTACTATGTACACATACATTCTCTCTTAAGTTAAAAACAAAGACTGAATTTTATTTCAGATCATTTATCCCCACACTACTGAGCAGAAATTTATGATTTTCCATATTTATACTTTCTGGTATGGATCATTGTGGTTGGTATATTGTATACCCCAATAAACTTATCTGGGGGTCAGAGAACAGAACAGCCACTAGATTAGACTTAGAGGCTAGACAGTGGCAGCACACATGCCTTTAATCCTATCACTCAGGAGGCAGAGATCCATCTGCATCTCTGTGAATTCAAGGCCACACTGGAAACAGAACCAGGCAGTGGTGGCACCTACCTTTAATGTTTGATTTTATTAATAAGACCTTTTAAGATTCTTGCTACACTTTAATCCCAGGACTTGAGGTCTCATGTCTTTGCTTGGGAAAGACACACACCTTTAATCCCAGGAAATAATATGGCAGGACATAGAAAGGTATATAAGGCATGAGGAAACAGGAACTTGCTATCTTGAGGGTGAGGACCAGGAACTAGAGGCCTTGAGTGGCAGTTCAACTGAGACCCTCAGGGGTGAGGACTCAGAAGCTTTCAGTCAGTGGAAACAGGAACAAACATTTGCTCTCTTGAAAGAGAGACTTTCAGTCTGAGGATTCATGGAAACATCAGCTGAGGAGTTGTCGAGGTGAGGTTGGCTGTGGCTTGTTCTGCTTCTCTGGTCTTTCAGCTTTCACCCAATATCTGGCTCCTGTTTTGTTTTGTTTTGTTTTTTTAATAATTAGACCATTTATCAATTCATGTTACAGACCATGGAGTCAAGACCTTCCCATTAATATACCCTACAGAGTATGTCTCAAAGTATGTCATGCTATTACTTTAAAAGGCTTTCCTCCATCTTGGCTGGTGACCTCATGGGCAGCCACATGGCTGGCAGCCATCTTTTACTAAGGTTATAAAGATCTATTCAGGTTAACAAAGCTAACTTAGAAATTTAACACCTAAGTATTTATGTCTTTACCAAGTATTCAACAGCAAGCTTCTAGAGAATTTAAATAGATGGCTATATATGTTTAATAAATAAGATATTTTATTTTTAAAAAAATTCATTATTAGCCCCAGAGGGAAAAACAGTGGTATAATACAGAAATCTGAGCCTAGAGTTCAGCTATGTTAACTTCATGGTTTGGGACATTCATACTAGAAAATTATTAGAAGACTGTCAGTGTGTCCTAGGATACTTAGTAAAATGACTATCTCTATGTAACAGATATCAGTAATATTCAGTTCCTATTAGAGAAAACCCATCATGTTCCCTTCAGATATTGTCAAATATCTCCCAAAGAGCATAGGTGTCCCCAGGTAAGGCCCACTGATCTAACTATTAGTCCATTGACATTTGAGCTGTGTGATTGTTTTTATCAGCATATGACCTCAGGCAAGTCACCTCAATACTCTAAAGCCTCAAATTCCTCATTTGTGAACTATGCATAATCCTAGCCACTACATATAAATTCTGTGGGAACTAAATGAGATATTGTCTTATGGTGTCTAGCATGGAGTATAGCAATCATACAATTTATTGATTCAAGTTCAGAATTTTCTATTGCTTATAGTCAGAACTACAGAAAAGGGTGTTAAAATACATCCAAAAGATGAAGGAAGATCTTGCCAATTTCAAACTTTCTGACTTTTCTCCAACCCTGGCATCCACTTCCACTTGATTTGACCCATGTTTGCTACAGGGCTAAAACTGGCAGTGTTTTAAGTAACCTTCACGCACCACCTGTCTCTCCTGGCAACCACAACTTAAAAGGAGAAGTTAGACGTGGGAGGGAAAACAAAACACAAGTGGAACATACTGGCAACCTGAGTAAGGGTAGAGTTTGTAGCTAAAAAGAAGTGAATCCTTTGTTTCTACATAGCACACTGCATTTCCCAGATGACTTCATAGAAATAAATGTTAAGGGAGATGTTATACTTGATACTTGAGAAATAATGTTCCTTAATGTGGTAAAAGAATTATTATAATATGAAAAGCCCATTAAACCATCACATTGCATCTCAGTACACTAATAAAACAGCTACCTATGTAGAATCACACTAAACATGAAATTCACTAAATAAGTCACTGAAACTATGAATAAAATATTGTGATGTTGGAATAACACTGGATGTTTTAGAATATGTAAATAACATTCCATATAGTGAATGGTGTGGAGGACCCTTTCCAATACTATGATATGACTCTTAAAAGAAAGTCCAAAATGGACTAACCTGCAGGCTTCAGAACTGAAAAATACTGCTCAACTTGCTTTGTTTAGAATAAAGGTTGAAAATTTAAAAACAAAACAAAACAGATAACTTGATGTAAATATATATTTGTTCCTTTTTTCTTTCTTAAGCAAAACATCTAGAGATATTTCTTCCCAATAGAGGATCCTGAAAGATTTGTAGTCTTTTTCTCATGAATTTTCTTCCTTCTTTCTTTCTATCTTCCTGCAGTCCTTTATTCCATATAATCTGCCTGATGGCCTTTTCCTCTTTTTACCTACCTTCCATCCTTTCCAGATCCAACAAATATGTATTGAGTATGGGAAGCTGTTGCCAGTGGTATGTTTTGTAACCATCAATAATCAGTGGGATTTGTCTAACTACTTCAATGAAACAATTTACTTTGTTGGTAACATTATTGATTTCGACATCATTAGCAAAAAAATAAAATATGTATCTTAAAGTTAGGCTAAGGTATTTGAATATCCAGCCATTATTATCATTCAAAATAACACAAATGATTTGAATCTAACTCATTTTGCTTTGCTCTCACCACAGTTATGATTCTTTGTTTCAAAAGTACACAGCAGAAAGACAGGCACATCCCCCAGCTCCTGATATATCCTTGCATATATAAACATATATGCACAAGCTTATAAATAAGTGCGCATAAGCCATATACTTCATCCAGTCTCTTGTTTTTATATAGATGATTAAAATATATTTTAACTTTTTACTATTTATTAAAAACTGGTTTTAATTGCTTTAATAGAGAATATGAAAGCAAGCATAAGATTTTAGTGTGTGAATCAAAGTAAGCTTCTATCCTAAATGATTTGAGGACCATGTTCTCTCTATCCTTTACCAAGCCAATATTTTCAGTTAATAGTAACCTTATATTCACTTCCTTGACTCTGTAATGGTACTTTAAGTTCTTTGACTATATATGAAAAATTAAAGATAATTATTTTGCCTCATTTTCATATATGAATATCATATCTTCCTCTATGTCCCTGGCTGATCTAATTTACTATATAGTCCAGGTTGGCTTTGAGCTCATGTGAATTTTCTATTCTGATCTTCCTAAATTCTGTTTATACAAATAGTTGCTACTAGGCCATGATTCATATTCTCATTTTATAATTTAAGCAAAATTTGCCAGAATGTTTATCATAAATTTAATAATAATAAGAATGGGAATAGTCTTGGATTTTTCTATGAGTGTTCAACCAAGAGAATATACTCAATGTAAACTCTCGTTTAACTCTGAATGCTGCAATATTTTAATACTTAACTTAAATGCATTTCACTTTATATGCACTTCAATATATGCCTACCACAAAAATATATCTAAAAATGAGGAAAATTCTAACTTCAGGGTATATGCCTTTTACCCATCAATCTATACATATCTGAAAGTGTAATTTTTATTTTTAATGTATTTCACATATTATCATCTTAATTACTTTTCAATTGCTATGAAGAGATATCATGGTCAAAGCAATTTACAGAAGAAAAGTTTATTGAAGCTTAGTTCCAGAGGGTCTGAGTCCAGGATTATCACAATGGGAGCACACATCAGGCAGACATGCCTGGCAACTAGAGTAGTAGCTGAGAGCTTACATTTTGAGGTACACTTAACAGGCAAAAACAGGGCCGGGCGGTGGTGGTGCATGCCTTTAATCCCAGCACTCGGGAGGCAGAGCCAGGCAGATCTCTGTGAGTTCGAGGCCAGCCTAGGCTACCAAGTGAGTTCCAGGAAAGGTGCAAAGCTACACAGAGAAACCCTGTCTCGAAAAGCCAAAAAATTAAAATAAAAAAAAAAAAAAACAACAGTTAACTGGGAAATAGCTTGGGATTTTGAAACCTCAAAGCCCACCCCCAGAGACACATGTCCTCCAACAAAACCACACCTCCTAATCCTTTCCAAACAGTTCTACTAACTGGGTCCAGCACGTAAATAAATGAGCCTATTGCTCCCATTTCCTTTCAAATCTCTAGAATCATAAAGTACTTTTTACATGAGTCTCATAGTATTTTCCTTGTGTAATGACAAAGAAAATTAAGCTGGGTTTAGTGGTGCACACCTTTCATTCCAGCACTCAGGAGGCTGAGGCCAACCTGGTCTACATAGCAAGTCCAGGAAGTGAAAGCAATGTAGAAAGACCCTGTCTCAAAAATAATGAAGATAACTAGCCACATTTTGATGAAGTACCTTATATAAGGTCACATATTTAGGCTTAAACTGGCCCAACCTAAAACTGGAACCTGAGGCTTCTGATTCTCTGTCTAGCAGCCTGTTCGCTTCATGCACTTCTGTGTGGTGGATTTTAACCCTTCTGAGGAAAAGATTTGTGTTCTCAACCTCAGAGGTTCAGTACCCAATAGTGTAATTTCACGCAACACAGAGAACTAGTAACTTGAATTGTTTTTTGTGCCTAAGTTTTCAAGAAACACAAGCAAATATTTTTAGCTTTTGTTATCAGAACGAAGTATTATGGAGGGTTTTAAGGCACTCTGCCTCTTTTCTTGTTTTGCCATTCCACTTTCTAGACTCACATAGTTTTGCCTCAATCAATACTTGATACTAGGTTTCTCAGGGTAGGGTGTGTGTGTGTGTGTGTGTGTGTGTGTGTGTGTGTGTGTGTGTGTCTGTGTGTGTGTCTGTGTGTGTGTGTGTATGTGTGTGTGTGTGTCTGTCCACTCATGGCTCTGTGTATGCACATCTTCTCTTTTGTTTATTCTTATGTACTCTGTCCCAGATTCTGTATTTGAGTGGAGTACTTCAAAAATCGTTGTTGTTAGTGTTCCCACTAAAGCTCTTTACAAACAGAAAAGTGATTCAAGAATGACTGTGACAAAGCAGGGAGACAGGAGAGCTAATTATTCATCTTTGCATTTCTAATCTTCCTCAAGGAAAAATAAAAATAAAAGACGTGTGAGTTTAGAAAACACAGACAAGGTGAATACAGATGCTTGCTGTTCTGGGACAGATGTCAGAGACTTGACTCAACTCCGGAATAGCTATGTAATATTCAGAAAGCATTGTGTGAGGAAAGTAGTCACGAGCACACGCATAACAAAATGCAAAATGGCACTTTCTATACAAATTGGTAAATGTTGCATGATACTAGGACCAAAAATGGTGCAATCTGAAATGTGAATCTCAGTCTAGATTTGATCTTGTCAAATGAAAAGGTAAAAACTTCTATTAAAAATGAAGTTTCAAATATAGATTTTTAGTTGCACCAGATGAGAGCAAGTATTGTTTTCATTATTTATTGAACATATTTGAAACTCAATTAAAAATATCTCTTATCCTCTTACACTCATTGCATAACATGCAAAAAGAAAGCTGTGGCTAGATACAAAGGAATCTACCTGTAATTCCATACTGGCAGGCTCAGGCAAAAGGATCATGAGTTTGAGGGAATTATGGGCTACATGGTAAGACTCCATCACAAACAAAGGGAGAAGGAGTGAAATCCTGTAGATAATGAAGCTGCACTCATTGTGTTCTCCAACTGCTTTCTAGTGAGACATTGTTAATACAGACCAAGAACACGGGTTCTGAGAAGTCCTGCTGCTATCCAAGTTTCCTTGAGTCTCATATTGTATCAGAGAAGTGTATGATAACAATCTGATTAATATACCAGATACTGTTGTTTAAACAATTCATTATGAATTTGAAAACCCAAGTATCTGTGTTCAGCCTCCACAACTCACATAGAAGAACCTTATGTGATGGCATGCATTTGTAATCCAAGCCCTGGAGATACAGAAATGGGAAGATCCCTGGGACCTGGGGATCTCTGGAGAGCCTAACCATCCTGACCTACTGGGCAATTTCCAAGCCAAGTAAGGCATTCTGTCTCAAAGCAATAAAAGGTAAATGGTGCCTGAGGGATGACACTTGAGTTTGTTCTCTGGCCTCCATGTGTGATTGCACATACATACACAGAATAGAATAAACTAAATACAAATTAGGATTAGTTTTAGTCCTGTGGATAATACTTTAATAAAAACAATAATTTCCCATGGGCTGGAGAGATGTCTCAGTCATTGAGAGTACTTGCTACTTTTGGAGTGAATCTGAGTTCTGTTTCCAGCACCGATATCAAGTGGTTCACAACTGCTTATGCCTCCAGTTCCAGAAAATCTGGTGTCCTCATACAGCCTCTGTAGTCACTAACAATTATCATCCTGGTATCTAAACACACACTGGGGTAAATATACACACATGAAATTTTAAATGTAAAAATAAATATTAAAAATTATATTTGACAATGTTTCTAGATTATATTTCATCTGTATAAAAGCATAATCGTCGTTCCTTGGTTCTTTATGTGGTCACTATGATGAATTAGTACTCATGATCTGCAAACTCTTGCTTATTCTTTTCTTAAAACATAAACGTTTACTCTATAAGTAATTATACTCAATACTCCAACCAGGAATATCTAATGTTCACAAAAGTATTTTAAAGACAGTTTTTCCATGATTTTTTGCTCTTATCTGATTAGTTTATAATGATTTTAAATTTACTTAGGATAATAAAAATCTGGCCACTAGGGTGTAACAACTTCCTTTCTGGAAAGAAACCATATGCCATCCAATTTCAAGGCATATTAAGTATTACATCCTTCTAAAGGTTGGTAAATATGAACAAAGTAATGTACTTTAGCAGCAGTTTTACAATGAAATGTGTGAAGCAGGAGAAGAAGAAGAAGAAGAAGAAGAAGAAGAAGAAGAAGAAGAAGAAGAAAACTAGACTGTGTTGCAATAGTACCTTATTCAGAATTTTAAAATTAGTTTCCAATGTGAGAAAGTATGTCTGGGTCCATGGTACTGGGTAGCTGGGGTCTATGTTGATGTACATAGCCTTTGTTATCACAGGAATCCATAGAAACAATGTGCATATTGGCCCTGGGATAGTTGGCATTGCCCCTTGATGGACACTGCAAGAGAAGACTTGGTCCTGCCCCTCATGGGAGAGCTCCCCTTCAACACCTCCACCCCTGTACTTGGATGAGATGGCTCACCAGTAGCCTGGAAATGGGTATAGGAGAGCTGGCTTCACCCTCTCCTGAGGGAGGTGATCCCAGTGTCTTGGATGGACCAGCTCAGCTACCACCCAGGCACACATCTAAGGCTTTGAGTTTGTCTATCCTAACATCTACCCCATCTATGACCTGCTGGAGTGCATGAAAGGACTGGGCCTACAGAATGATAGCCACAGGATCTCCACGACTGCAGGCAACTACAGGATATTGGAGAGGAGTTTTGGTGAGGGTCCAGGGATGATGGTGTGCCAGAGGCCAGAGGCCTTGAACTAGACCAATGATTCACTGCAATGAACATTTATTTGCAGGTGGGGCTGATTGGACAAAAGCATATACCGCACGACACACCAAAGCTCCAAATGCCACTAGAATGAACGAAGAGGTGTTGGAGATGTGGGAAAGATGGAGGAACAAGGTGGTTTTTTGTTTGTTTTGTTTTTAATTAATTTGAGGGAGATTTCTTTTGGGGGACACTGCAGGGCTGCAGGGCTGAGAGGCAGATATAGAGGAAGTGGGAAGTAAGTGGAATTGGGATACATGATGTGAATTTCCCAAAGAATCAATCAAGAATTATGTTATATATATATGTGTGTGTGTGTGTGTGTGTGTGTGTGTGTGTGTGTGTGTGTGGTATAGCCAGTTATGCTGGCACATGCCTTTAATCTGACTTAAAAGCCAGCCTGGTCTACATAGTTAGTTCCAGGAAGGCCAGGGCTACAAAGAAGACTTCGTTTGAAAACAAAATCGCTCTAGTTCTGGGAATCTGGGAGTCTGAAATGTTCTTTGTGAACAGCCTAAGTTCTGAAAGCCCTAGTCAATGAAAGTTTTATAGACACTATTTAATGTCAAGCTCTTGGTATTATTAGCACAATGTCTCTTTACTTAGTGGAATTATGAAAAATAAAACACAAAGGAAGGGAAAATGTATCCATCACACAGTAGTCAGAAT
>CABHPR010137556.1:0-27128 GCA_902168415.1 Peromyscus melanophrys | reverse complement strand
GGAGAGCACTGGCTGCTCTCTCCAAAGACCTGAATTTGAGTCCCAGCACCCACACAGTAACTCACAACTACTGTAACTCCAGGTTCAAAGGATCTGAGTTTATCTTCTGGCCTCTATGGGGACTGCATGACGTGCACAGACATACATGCAGTCAAAACACCCAAGCACATACAATAAAGATACATTTTTTTTGTGGTTGTATTTGAGACAAGGCATCACCATATAGCCTTGTCTGATATGTAGACTATGTAGACCAGGCTAGCCTAGAACTTATGGAAATTCCCCTATCTCTTCCTCCTGAATGCTGGGATTAAAGTTGTACACCACCACAACTGGCCTATAGGCCTATTTTTTTTAATTTAATAAAAAAAAGTTTTGATCCCATTTATTTTTTCCACTGCCTTCCTCGGGTGCACAAACTGTCACTCTCAAAATTAACTAAATGAAAGTGTTCCTTGAACTAAATCCTCATAAATGCATACATTAATTTTTCATAAACTGATTAATTTTAAATAAATAGTTTTAAAACATTTAAAAGAAATTAAGCCTAGACTTCTGGGCATGTTTTAGGGCCCTACCTTTTGTTAGAATTCTTCTTCAAGTTTTATAGTAAAAATCAAAATAGCTTAAAGCAAATGGAGGGTGGAATAAGGCCTTATTCAGCCAGGAGGCCATGTTTGAGACTTGCTGTTATTAAAGTGTGGGTTTTGTTCATTTTTTACACAGAGATAGTCATCTCTTTCAGGTTAAAAAAAAAAACCACAATTACCCCCTATTAAAACAAAATAAAGGATCAAATGAAAGTAATTAAGACCTTATTAAAGAAATTTTAATAAACCAATTACTGCTCATGAATATGATAATCTCAAGGAAAAGAGCCATCTTTGGCCTGAAATAAAAATAAAGTATCACTTAAATATATTTAGTATACATCATTAGTTATTTAAATTTCTTCTCAACTGAACCAACTGTCAGTTATATTTGGAACAGTAATAACTTTATACTGATAAAAGGATGCTACTGGATGATGTAATTAATGGAACATTCCACAAAAACAATTTTATTACAGATTACTATCAGAAATAAATTATTGTACCTTCATCACGTAAATTAAAATTCCCCAGTTACCGATTACAACATTTTTTGTTATTTAACTTCTCATGGATGCTGATACTTTGTAAATTCAGTTTATGCTACAATTTTTCTGTGTGTTACAAGTTGGTATCACCCTGGGTAATTTAGAATTATTGGTAAGTTAATATCATGAAACTGCCCAAATCAACTGCAAGAGATGAAACTCCTAGTGCTAAATTGATTACTGTTTTGCAGAGGTATAAATATTTCTCTGCCAGCTACAAGTAGAATGTCTGTAGATTCGGGGCATATAATGCCATTTAAATAGCATTTTTATATTTGCACCTGGATTTATTATTTGTCTTGCATCTGCTATTTTATTCTTTCAGTTCCTTACATCATCTTGCTGGCACTGTGATGCTTTAGAAATGCTTGATGCTCACTGCCCCCGGCATCCTGCAGGGTCGTATCCTGCAGTTACTCACTCTGCTTTTTTGCAGTAACTACCTGGCCAGCGCCTCCTGGGTGCTAGAGCACATTCTGTGTGCTACACACGCCCAATGCTGAGTGTGTGTTCTGCATCCTTCCAACTCTTGAACAAGTGCCTCCTATCTTCTCATGGCTGGGAAGGAATGTGAGAACAGATGCATCTTGGTAAACTGAGGAGCCACTTGAGGGAAGAGTAGAAATCCAAAGTGAGGCTAGCCCATTGGACAAAGGGAAGGGACATGAAAGGGGTGGAGAGAGACAGCAGGGTGTGAAGGGAAGGAGCTACAACACACAAAACCTCAGAGTTTAAGAGCTGGAAACAGCAAACACGTATCTCACGCAGTGTCTGAGGGTCAGGGATCCAGGAGCAGCCCCATTGTGTAGCCCTGGCTCTGCAAGACGTGGTGGACCTGGAGGACCTGCTTTCAGAGTGGTGCGGTCATGTGATTTGTTTGATGCAGGCCTCCCTCTTCACCACAGCGGCCTGTCTGTGGGCTGCCTGTGGGTCCTGTGGCATGACAGCAGGCTGCACTGCCAGCAAACTGCCCCAAAGGGAAATATGGAAAAAAAAAAAAAAGCCACAGTGCTGTGCACTACAGTCTGGTGTGGGCTCTCGGACCACCATGCTGCTCTGTTGGCCACAAGAAATCATCGAGTCCAGCTCTCTCTCCTGTGCTCAGGCTTTGGCTGCCCCCACTTTGTAGGGACTATCAAACAATCTGTGGTCATGTCCTAAACCACCATAGAAGAGGAAAGGAGGAAAGGAAATCCAATTCTCGTTTACTGAGAGAGAGGAAGACACTTAATTATCTACATGAATCTCGAATCTCGTTCCCTCTGGTGTATTCTCCCCCAGCCATGTGTTTTTGTCAGGACAGCTGTGGACCCAATTCTTGTCTAATTTTGACATCTCTCAATATATCAACCATTGTGCCAACTGTCTCCAGAAAGCACTGATTCAACATTCAAGCTTCTACCTGTATTCAGATAATGAACCCAAACTCAAATGTTGAGTGCACCCCTCAAATAGTTGTCTGGGTTTCTCCCAGAAGAGTTGTGCCATTGCACCCACTTTCGCCACCCTTCACCTCACACCAAGGTTGTCCTTGACTGAGTGAGTCATGGTCCTCCTTTCAGGAGGGGGGCTGTAGGTCTCAGATACTCATGCAGCTATGTGGAAGACTTGGAGATGCAGACCAAGGGCTTTCCTAAGTTCACTGGACTGTAACACACAACAGCATCAATGCAGAAAGGTAGACTGAATGTGAACTGAGGGACCACCCCGTGCTCAAGTCTGAACTAGTTTAAATCAACTAATAAATTGGCAAGAAAAGTGAAGGAGACAGAGTAGTCCAATGAAGACATCTCCTTCATCTTCTCTCATCTTGTAAAGTATTAGATTAGTCCTTACACTTTTCTTTGATTTTCACTTCTTCCTCCTAACTCTCTTTTAGTCTTTAAAAATAGCAAAAATTAGTTACTGTTATCACATAATGGCTTTAGACTCCTATACATTCCTTACATGTAAAAAAAAAATGTATGTTTTACTATTTAGTTATGTTTGGCTGTGAAATGTCACCCACATTTTAAAACTCTCACTTTCAGACTTCCATTTGTATGTGTTAGTATTTTCAATCAGGAGCTGGTAATGAAAATGCTTATTATCATCTGTCTCCATTGTTTACAAATAGTGCACACCAATGCTTCAACATGGCTTTTCTGAAAAGGTATCCTCAAATACTGAGATTAAATATAATTTATTTTTAATGTTCTTTTTAAAACTGGAACATCTATTTTTTTTGTATAAAATAACATTGTGACACTACAAATGAATGCTGGTACACGTTTTGATTATTTCAGTGATCAGAATTTAATAAAAGATTTCATCATGAATGAATGAACAACTTTATCTTACTTTTCAAAATGACATAATATGTTAATATTTCTAGTATCACAAATCAGTCCCACTCAAAACATATTTTCTGCACTTATTGTTTACCATTGAATGGTTTGTATACTCAATTGTAGGAGAATAATGAGAATAAAAGTCACACACAAAGCATATGGAAAATCATTGATACCTTAAAAGGAGGTTGGGTAAACACTTTTCTGGAAAAGACAGGATGACACGTTTTTTGTGGATGGAAGCAGAGATAATTGTGTCAATGGACAGAAATGGGTGGTTTAAATACATCTGTGTTTGTAGAAACAGGCAAACCAGACCTGTCCTCAAGCGATACCCTGCACTAAAGGGCTGGTTTATATATGCCAGACAATTGCCTTCGTGTAAATAAAATTCTCAGTAAATGCTACTTCTGAAGATAGTTGAAAGTTTATCTCTAAAGTACTTTTTATACAACTGTATAGCCGCTCCTGTAATTAACAATCAGATTTGTGTTATCAATGACTATATTTGGTAGAGCATGTGGAATGCAAGAATTAATAAAAAAAACTGTCAAGAACAGTGTTGTGCTCATCTAACACAATAGATGAGATATTTCATCTAGTTAAAAGGCCAGGCCCCTTCAACAAGTAATCCGGCAGTTGCTGTATGAAGGGCAAATCGGACTTGTCTCTGCATCCCAGCCGTGGTTTCTCCAGCTTAAGCACAGAGGTTTCCTGTTCTTTTATGTCTATCATACAGACCAAAAGTAAAATAGGACAATTATTTTACAAACATCTTTAAACACATAGCATAGAGGCTGTGACCTCGTCTAGAATTAGTTTTGTTTTAGGTAATTCCTATTTTAAAACCCAAAGCATTCTGTGTGGTCAACACTTTTGCCTTTGTTCTGTCTTTATTAATTACTGTTATACTCAATCTCCAACTCTCTATTGCTCCCTTTTTAAAAATATTTTTTTTATTTTTTTAAGATCATAATATAATCATTTCTCCTTTTCTCTTTCCTCCCTTCAAACTCTTCCATCTATCTACTGACCCTGTTCTCTTTCAAATTCATGACCTCTTTGTTAACTTTATGCAGTGTGTGTGTGTGTGTGTGTGTGTGTGTGTGTGTGTGTGTGTGTGTGTGTGTAAATACATGCCATAGCATACATGAGGATGTCACAGAATAACATGCAAGAGTCTGGGTCCTAGTCCTTGAAGTCAGGTCATCAACCTTGATAGCAAGTATCCTTACCTACTAAGCCATCTTGCTGGCCCAGCCCATACTATTTACTCTTTCCTGCCAATGCTGTTATCTCCAGTAAGGAAAACTGGTTGAGATGAGAAAGAGTGGTACCACTCAGTGGCTCTCTTTATATGTGTCTTACAGGAGTCCTTTGGAACCTCTCATCATGTGATGCACTCAAAATGCCAATCATCCAGGATGCCCTGGCAGTGTTGACCAACGCAGTGATTATCCCTCACTCGGGCTGGGAAAATTCACCTCTTCAGGATGATCGGAAAATACAGCTGCATTCATCACAGGTGCTGCGCAATGCCACTGGGTGCCTAAGGTCAGTCACTTCCCCTCCTGTAGAGCTCCTGGTACAGGGACTTCTTCCTGTAACCCTGATGGCTGTTTCCTGAGGACCAGACTGTCTTCCAAGACAGATGTTGGCATGGCAAATAGAAAGCTAAAGGAGAGCAATTCAAGAGGTGCTTTCCACAACTCTAGACCCACACAGTGTTCAGCTAAGTTAACTTGCTGTCTTACATCTAGAACAAAACAGAGTTGCATCTCAACCAAAACCAGGTCTTCACTGAAAACAATGATTTACAATAATCTGACATGACATTTTACATGTAAAATAACCAGGCAATTGCTTGGGGAGATTCTGTGACAAATGTATAGGGACATAATTAAATACCACCAGGAACTACTTTTTTTTTTTTTTTTTTTTTTTTTTTTTTTTTTTTTTTTTGGTTTTTCAAGACAGGGTTTCTCTGTGTAGTTTTGTGCCTTTCCTGGAGCTCACTTGGTAGCCCAGGCTGGCCTCGAACTCACAGAGATCCGCCTGGCTCTGCCTCCCGAGTGCTGGGATTAAAGGCGTGCGCCACCAACGCCTGGCCAGGAACTACTTTTATTCTGAGTTTTTTCCCCCTTAATTCTTTTGTATGATTACAATGCTCCATAATTCCTTAGGAATATTTCCTTAACAAGGCCTGCTTTACTTAATGTTTTTCAAATGATTAAAAAAAAGTATCTATAATTTTTCTAGTATATTAAAAAACAAATCACCACATAGCACCACAAAGAAATCTATGTAGTCTTCTTAGAGTCGTCTGTACGCCTTGACTGGCTTCTAGGAAAAGAGGTAATAAACAGGATAGACGTTCTTCTAAAGTCACCCTAGGGAAGGTTTATATTAAAGTTGGACATTTCTACCAGGTGGGTTAATTATGGGATAGGAGCAAAAGGGTTTGTTGAACATGCCTAATCAAATAATCTCTATTTCAAAGCCAAAATGTTCAGAGTGGCTTCAGCTGGGCTGTCACTAACCTGCAGTTTCTCCAACAGTTGGTCAGTTTCTAGAAGTAGTCAGGTCTCTGCTAAGGAGGAAAAAAAGCATGTCAATGAGGATTAATGATAACCATCTTACAAACATCCGTACCTCAGCCCTGGCATTAGAGGGCATCTTTACTTGTGTTATTGTGTGTAGAGTAAGGCTCATAGCCAGCTCCTGTGAATATCTTCACATACTTACAAACAGAACAGGAATCCTCTGAACACTTTGCCCCCACCACGTGACATGTGAACCTTTGGCATGATTTCTCTGGATAGTCTCTACCATAAGCCAGATTTACACTTCTCCGAAACTCCCTGTTGTAGCACCCTTTTATGACTCCTTCAGTTCTATTATCCTTCGGAGGCCCCGCTCTGCCTGAAGAACTGTAACTCTTCCAATACCAGCACTGGAGGTACTCCCAACCTTCTCCGCCTGGTTATCTATCTCAGTTACCTGCATCTATGAAAGTGATCTTCCTCTTTTTGCCTTTTTCTATTTGCAAGGCCCATGGTCATTAATAAAAAAGCCTGTGGAAGGAGGAGCCGCAGATTTCATTGCAGAGTAACCAGTGGAGATGTGTTCAGCTCTGCAGATGAAATTCTAAATAACAGGGGCATCATTGCATCTTCATGACATTTGATTCAAAGATGAGGGCATAGCCAATCTAGGTGTGTTTGGCACCTTTGGTGATAAAGACGATGGGGAAGTTGGGCCACTACATGTCATGAGAACTTTTCATGAGGCCTCCGGCTGCGTTTAAGGTCTGGGATATGACCCTGAATAAGGTGAGGTCAGATCAGGGTGACACCCCATACTTCTCCATGCACAGAGAGGCTCCACCCCTACTGCTTCTGCTTCTGGATGGAAGTTACCACCGCATTGGAAACATTAAGAGTAGAAGTTGTTAGGTTTAGGAAAAGTATGTTGTAGCCAAGTCAGGATGCAACCAGAGTTGGTGATTTCCCACATTTCTGAGTGTGTTACATGAGCTATAAGGCAAAACCCATTTACATGTAACAAACTTTATTTTTAACTAAACTTCTAACCTACAGGAAGCAGTAAGCTAGTGCCATTCTCATTCTAATGGGATGGCATATCATGCCACACGGATAGTCTCTTTGGACTGGGGGAGGAATATAGTGGCCATCCAAAGTGGTAAAATAAATTCATCGAAGACTCCATGAACAAAAGGTTTCAAGGAGTTTCCATGTTCATGCATCCATGGTTCCCGGAAAATAAGGACAACACACCCAAATAGTTGCCCATGTCTGTGACGTCACAGAGGTTTCAGGGTTTCCTGTGTGAGTTTATTTGCACTCTTGTTCTTCTCAGCAGCTCCTGGATCTTTATTCCCATTAGAGAAATCACTTCCTGTGATGCTTCTGCCTTTTAGCACTTTGATCCCATGAACCTTTGCTAAGTGACAGCAGTGTGCCAGGGAGTGACCTAGGACACAGAGATCCCCACCACAGTTCCTGACATGCAGTAACTCTTAACCCAGCAGAAGGGAGTGACATGAACCCAAACGACCCTAACACAGTACTGCACTGTCATATGAATTCAGTGATAGTACTTGAGGAAAATTATGTATTATTTTGTATCAGGATTTGAATGCATATAGATTTTTGGAACCCAATGAGAGTGCTGGATCCAGGTCTCCATAAATACCAATCTGAGTCTTGCTTTCTTTGTCAGCACTGGGTCAAACCCAGGCCTTATACATGCTAGACCAGAGGTCAACCACTAAGCTGCATCCCTGACCCTGTGTACAGTTTATTCTGCTACTTTTTGTGAGTTATGTTTAGTTAAGCTATAGGGCCACTCCTGACCTTTGACCCACACCCTGAGTCTTCTGCAGACCATTTCCATTTGACTGTATCAAGAGGATGTGTAGGGTCCTATGGTCAGATTGTAAACAGCCTTCCTGAAATAGCATGTAACAACGAGCCTACCAATGACTAGGCCACAGGGTCCTAGGTGTTAGTTCATTTAATTTCCTGTCAATGTTTTTGAGGCAGGATCTTCCTCTGTCATCCAAGCCAGCCTAGTACCTGCTTGTGGTGATCTTGCTTCTGCCTCCTGAGTGTTGGGAATTCAGCATATACTGTCATGCTCCACCTTAAGTTCTTTGTGAGCATTTACTGAGTGGTACTTACCTAGCCAATAGCCGTTTCGCCTCTAAACATCAGTTGTTTCTTCTCTGCCCTTCCTTACTTCCCATCCTCAGTCCTGAGGTTTGCTGTGGTTGCATGTGAGCTGTGTCCCTACAGTCCTGTGAAGGAAGCTTGGTCCACACTCTGGAGATGTAGAAAGGAGGGGGCACCTTTGGAGATGGGATGTGGCTGGTTCTTGGGGTATTGTCTTCAGAAGAAACAGCTATAGCTCCTGGCTGGATCCCCGAGACAGAGCCTCATGAAGAGTAACTGGAATCCCATCCTGCTCCTGGTTCCTTCCACCCTCTCCTCCCATGGTGATAGACCTGCCTTGAGGCCCTCACGAGAGAACAAGAAGAAAGCACCGGACATTGCTCTCTGAGCCACCAAAACTCAAAATCATATATTTTTATAGAGCCTTGGACAGTTGCCTTAAATCTTCATTTAGAACCATGGATGCTCTTGAAAAATGCATGTGTGTGTGTGTGTGTGTGTGTGTGTGTGTGTGTGTGTGTGTGTGTGTTAGGAATATCCTAATCACTCACGTCAGATTCCTCTACTCTGTGACTGATAAGTTTAAGATGAGTTGATGTTTTTAGGCTTGTTTCTGAAACTGCAGTTTAGGAATACAGAAATAAAAGGAAAGAGAAAGGAAAATAAAACTATTTTCCTGTCACAGGATTTTCTAACCTAGTATAGCAAATGACAGGTAAAGGTAAAAATATTAGACCACTCTTAGCCTTCATTACTCTTGACTTTGTTCTTAGTAGCATAATTCAGACTTGTTTCTGTTACTCCAGGAAAAGAAGTAAGGCCAGGAATTTAAGCAGTTACTATTTCTTTTCACCATTTTACATTTCAGAGATGAATGCAAGTTTAATAATGTAAGCCTCACTGCTCCTTACTGTCCAAAAGCTCAGCAGAGAAAAATTCAAGTAAAATAAGTTTAATTTTATGAAGCCAAACTCTGAATGTCCAGAGCCATATTTCCTCAGGCAACTCATGGTCTTCGTCGACAGTCTAGGCTCCTGTGTGTCCCTCAGCAGTGGGTGCTGCAGCGCCTCCACGGTGGCCACCTCTCCATCCTGACTCACAGAGTGCTCTACAGAGAAGGACCCTGGCCTCTGCCTTCCTTAAGAGGAAAGAATCATCTCCTGTGGACACAGCCAAACGTTAAGCACTGATGATATGTAAAATGAAGACTCAATACCCTTCATCCTTTTCCATTTCAAATTCATTTTGGGTAGGAAATGGAATTTTTCTCAGGCAGATCCATCTATTTGTTCCTGAAATACCTATTTATCACTGATAAAATAAGATAGAAATGGGGGCAGGGAGAGCTCTCAAAGTTTGTTGAAGGAATGAGTTCATTACAAATGGCAGTAGCTGGATCATGGGATGGGATAGAGGGCCTCAGAATCATGAGTCATCAAGATGTAGGGCCGGGTAAAACTTAACTCTCTCACTGCCTCACCATGTCTGCCTTCCTCATCCCAAATCCAGTCACACTTGTTCATGCCCATTTCTTCCTATCTTATAATTCCATCTTCTGTTCCAATTCTGCTGTGTCCAAACTTTATTTTTAAATAAAAACCATTTTAAAATATTGTCCAAAACAAATGTGACAAAATATTAGGAAGGCTTGGGACATAAACCTGAATGGAGTGATTCTGTTAGTCTTTTTCTTCTTCCTTTCACAATTAAGAACTCCTCTGGGGGAATGACTTCATGCAGACAGAGTTGGATCTAGGAATAGATTTGGGTTTGTACTGATGACTGTTTTGTTGAGCACTCTGTAATCAAATGCGTCTCTTAACCTTTGGCCATTATAATAATCACCTTCAGCTGAAAACACGTATTAACAGACTGCATGAGGCCAGTTCCGATCAGTCTATGAGCAAGTTCTTGCTGGTCAGGGTCAGTGTGGTGGCTGAAATAAACATTCCTCCAAACTCTGTGTCCATCTGTAACCTTGGCAGGTGACCTTTCTTGGAAATAATGTCTTTGGAGATCTGATTAGTTGGATTAGGGCGGACCTGTGTGTAATAGTGCCCTTTTAAGGAGAGATGTACGGAAGGGAAGGCCTGGGGAACAGACAGATATGAGAGGGAGGCAGCTACGTGCTAAGGAACACTGAGGATGCCTAAATCCCACCGTAGGAAAGGCTTCCTAGAGCCTTCAGTGTGAGCCTGGCCCTGCTGACACCTGGATTTTGGACTTCTAGCCTCTACAATCCTGAGAGAATGCATTTCTGTTGTTTTAAACCATGAGTTTTCTGAGACTCTGCTCTGGCAGACCCAGAAAAGAAATGCATCTTCCCTAGTGGGAAACAGAGGGACCTGCAGAGCAAGGGGGCACCTGAGGACACAGGAGAGGAAGGAAAATGAGTAAACCATTGCTCCAAAACAGTCCTCACAAACTGGGACAGAATGACCAGAGGCGGACTTGGTTTTGTCTATGTGTAAAACCAATTGCCTCTATAGCTCAGGTAAGGAACGAAGGCGTTCCCTATGCAGGGGTGAGATCAGCATGTCAGGTGAAATTGCCTCAGAGTAAGGAGGTGTGATGGCAACCCTCTCACTAGATGTGTATGAAGTAAGAGGCTTCCTAGGTGGGTGTGTGACTTCTGTGTGCCCTGTTCTTGCTCAGGAGCCTTTCTTCACTTTCTCTCCCAACTCTGAGTCAGCTTCAGAGCACAGCTTGGATTTATGGAAGGCTCTGTGCAGCCAGAAATCATCCTAGGTTCCTATACAGGGAACGTGACATGATACATGCATCATTTCCATAGCTCACTCCAGCAGCTGTGTGCAGCATGAATGCTTCCTGAATTTCCTGAGAAAGATGGCCGTGTTTCCCATTTAAAACATATAAATCAATACCCTGAAGATCCTTGGCATGGCCATAATCATCATTTCAAAATGAGCTGTAAGTAAAACCTTGATAAGCAGCCCTTTTTTCTCCCCTTTAATCCGGCCACTGGCTCAATAAGACAACTCAGACACGTTACTCTGTGGCTGTGCTGCATTTCGTCATGGGTGCTTAGGACTTTATCAGCAGTGGGAGTGTGTTCATGAGGCTGGCTATGTTAACTTCCACAGCTCCTTTGCCCATGCCACCAAGTCGTTTATTTATTTTTATTATTCTATTCCCACTACAGCATCTTGTCCTGAAGGACAACAATATACAACCCTAATTTTTCTCATCTATCTTTGTGTATACAGAATGTTATTAAGCCTGTCAAAGGAGCTGTACTGTGCCTGTGCTTATGAGTATAATTAAACTCAGACCCTCAATTAGTCATTTTAACCCATATAATGGATGAGCGCTTGGTCCCACAGTGCCACTAATTCTAGAGTGACCTTGAGAAAACCCATCACAAAATAATGCTAATGATAGTCACACCATGGCTAGAAGGCTCTGAGGACATTATTTTATCTGGTTTACTCTTGCGTTAGCCACAGGTAAGAAGAGGAAAAATTACTATTTTTATGATAAGATCATGCCAGTATTATCTACCTATTCAGATGAATGTTCTGTTTTAATATTTTATTTAATATCCATACATGCATATAATGTGCTTGCATCAAATCCACTCCACCCCCTGTAGTCAGAAGTTTCTCTGGTCCTACCCAACCCCATGGTCAGGATGAATCTCTCCCATCTGTATCCCTCTTGGTCCCAAGTAAACACACAGAGGCTTATATTATTTACAAACTATATGGCCTATGGGTCAGGCTTCTTGCTAGCTAGCTCTTATAACTTAGCTCAGCCCATTTCTATTAATCTATGCATTGCCATGTGGCTTTGTGGCTAACCGGTACTTTTACATCTTTGCTTCTTCTGGCAGCAGCTGGCAGCATCTGCCCCACTCTCCTTTTCTCCTCCTCTCTCTCCAGTTCAAATGTACTGCCTCACCTTATTCTGCCTCGCCATTGGCCAAACAGCTTTATTTATCAACCAATCAAAGCAACACATATTCATAGCAAGACATCCCACAGCATTTCCCCTTTTTGTATAATCAAAAAGGAAGGTTTTAACTTTAACATAGTAAAATTACATGTAATAGAACAGTTATGAAGCTAGAATTACAGTTACAATATCTAGTCTATTTTTATTTGGCAAAGTTAAAGAAAATATTCTGTCATCTATCCTATATTTATGAGTCTGAAGTTTCATATCTAATTTATCTTTTATCATAAACAAGGAAAATTATAATTATAACTATCTAGTCTTCAATTACATCAAAGACCCCAGAAAGATATAATATTACCTAAGTAAGCAGGAAGTGCATTGTAAGCAACTTCCAAAAATCTAGAATGACAGAGACATCTGGCTACCTGGACAGTCACCCAAAGTTCCTCTGCAGCATTGGAGCATCTATCTTCAGCCTATAGGCCTAGAGTGTCTCCGTTGCTTTTCCTTGTGTCCTGTAGAATGTCTAGCAGTTTCCTCTGTGAAGCAGGAACCTGAAGGACCATTTCACCTTGTTTTGGCAAAATCAGTGGTCATTTTGCTATGGGTCCTGTATGTTCAGTTTATACAACATATTATCAAGCAGTCCCAACACGAGCAGTTTATTACCCTAATGGCCAGTTTTTTCAAGAAGAAGATAAATTCTATATGGAGTGTCTTTGATGTCCATCTTTCTCTTTGAAGTAAATTGATGCTTCCAGGAGCAGATATGTCTCACTGTCCAGAAAAGTCTAAGTTTTTAAAACATTTTAAATGCCATATTCTGTGAGTCTTTGAAGTATTTGAAGATTACCTACCTAATTGAAATATATCTATGTATACCTAGAAAACCTAACTAACATGACTATAAATTTGAATATTATAGAAGACTAATTATTAATCTGTATTTCTTAATTATACATTATAATTTTAAATGAGTTGCAAAAACATAATACCTTAAACAAGAGTAGAAATATATATATATATATATATATATATATATACACATATATATATAAATATATATATATACAGTATAACAAAATTAACTTTAAATTGCATCAATAAACTAAAATCCATAGCAATGTAAAA
Organism: Peromyscus melanophrys; assembly: GCA_902168415.1. Lineage (NCBI taxonomy): Eukaryota > Metazoa > Chordata > Mammalia > Rodentia > Cricetidae > Peromyscus > Peromyscus melanophrys. The sequence goes on along the minus strand of CABHPR010137556.1, from coordinate 13,917 downwards.
CATTTCGAACAAGTTGTTGCTCTTTAAAAGTAGATTCAATAATCTACCCTTTCAGCCTGTCATATCTATATCATATCCTCCTTTTTTCTTTTAGAAAGAGATTGACTATATTAAAGTTAAAACCTTTGTTTTTTATTAGAAAAAAAAGGGAAAATACTGTGGGATGTCTCTCTGTACACTGTGTATTGGTGAAATTATGTGTGACTCTGATTGGTTGATAAATAAAGCTTCATTGGCCTATGGCAGAGCAGGATGGAGCTAGGTAGGAAAACCCAAGAGAGATAATGAAAGGAGAAAGGAGAGTTCCAAGGAACAACATGTAATGGGAAGCAGGTGAAGCCACGGAACATGTGGTGTTACATAGATGAATAGAGATGGGTTAATTTAAGATGAAAGAGCTAGCTAGTGAGAAGCCTGCCAAAGGCCATACAGTTGGTAATTAATATAAGCCTCTGAGTGATTATTTTATAAGTAGCTGTGGGACCTCAGGGCTGGGCGGGACACAGAAAAACTTCCAACCATACCCCTCCCCCATTCTTTTCCCTCTCATCCCTCCTTTGTCTTCCTCACCACTTTTACCTCCCATTTCATGTGCTCTCTTTTGAAACTCATTAAGTCCATTTAGTGCTACCTGTATGTGTATGGATTGGGACCACCTCCTAGAGTATGGAGAGTCTCTCAAGGCTCACATCCCTGAAGTATGCTGCACTCATCTGTGGGTGTGAAGACAAGAACTTACTGTGCAGTTTAATGTATGTTCATTTAACATAATAATACTACAATGTTCTCCCCTAGTCCTATGACCTAGTCCTTTGGGGCCTAGTTAGTGGTTCCATCTTGTAAACTGGTCTTTAAATCCAACCACAAAGTAACTGGCTACTCCTATAACAATTATACCACAGTTACACCAGTGGTCAATATGTTGACAGGCTAGTTTTTACTGTAATGCAGGGTTCATAGCTAGGTTCTGCTGTTGAATTATCTCCCCTAGGAGCATTCAAAGAACCTTCCAGTACTACAAAGATGGCCAGTAGGATTGAACCTTCATATTTTGAAAGTGTTGGATGTTGAACTCTAGGGTGGCTTGCCCATCTGGACAAGGATATTGGGCATATGCCAGCTGCATGGAGCACTCTGTACCTGGTGCTTGGAATGGAAAAGGACTCTTTCTCTGAGTAGTACACAGAGGTGCTGCACATAGTTTGTTCCCCCTCTGTCTTTTCTACACCTGGACTTCAGGCTGCGGCATCTCCTCACTGGTTGTTTCTCAATGACTAGAGGGTCTAAGTGTAGATGTGACAGAGCTTTCTTGAGTCATGCCTCAGCATGGAGGTCATCCGAGATGAGGACACAGAGGTCACTGGGGCAGAACTAGGGAGTCTCAGAGCTCATTAGACTAAGTGGTTGCTGCCTGTCTAGCAGCCACGTTGGTAACAGGGCTGTGCACCCCACCACTTGCAGCCCACTTCCTTTAGCACAGTCAGCAGAAAGTAGAAATATTTATACTTGCTCAGCTGCTGTATCAAAGTGTCATGGGCTGTGTGACTTGAGTCACTGGATCTGCATCCTCACAGCTGTGTGGCAGAATTCAGATATCAAAGTGCCAATGGGCATGATCCTCTAAGGGCTGTCTCCTGAACAGCAGACCTCTGTCATCCACAGGCTCTTCCTGTGGTCTTCTCTCAGGAATCTGTACCCAAATTTTATTTTCTTTTAAGAACACCAGTCAGACATGGCTAAGACCAAAACCTTTTTTTTTAAGCAGATTTCCTCATTTTAAAGTCCCTGCCTTTAAATACTGTCGCATCCTGGGAAGGAGCGGGGCTCTAAGTTAAGAATTCACTTTGAATTTCAGACAGACACACCTCAGGCTATGGTAATGCTGTAACAGTTGGATTTTTCTGTTTAGTCCTGTTTTAGAAAATACTGTGGTTTTTTTTTTCTCCTTTAAAAATAAGCCCAGAAAAAATGGGGTTAGTTATGGCATGTTCATGCATGCTTCTTTTCTTTGTTTCTCCTTTCTCCCTCCATGACCCTCTTCTCCCTCTTGCCTACCACCTGCTGGTCCCCTTTTCTCTCACCAGAAGCTCCCATTCCCCAAGTTTCCATCAACATATGTATTCTATTACTATCTTCCTTCTTCTCCTTCCTCTTCTGTCATGGTCCCCTCTCTGCTTTCCTGACCTATGGCAACACTATAAACATACATGTGCCTATATAAAAAAATTAAAATCTAGACTCTGCATATGAGAAAAAAACATGTTTATTTGTCTTTCTGGGCCTGAGATATGCAAATCTCATGTTTTTTTTATTTTTTTCAGGTTGAATAAAATTGCTTTGTGTATATGTACCATATTTGTCCATTAATCTGTTGATCGATGTCTAGGCTGGCTCTGTTTCCCACAGGCAGGTATCTCTGTGCCCGGAAGTGGTGTAACTATATCATATCGCTCTAGTTTCGAGGTTTGGAGAACTAACCGTACAGATTTCTGCTGTTTTCAGTTTACATCCCACCAGCAGTGAACAAGTATTCTTCTTTCCTCATATCCCCACTGGTATTCCTTGTCATTTGTTTTCATGATGTTACCCATTTTTACTGGGATGAGATGGACTCTCAAAGGACTTTTAATTTGCATTATTCTAGTGGCTAAAGATAACTAGCTACTTTTTAAAAATATTGGTGATTGGTCACTTGTCTATCATATGCACTAAGAACTGTCTGTTTAGTGCATTGGCCCATTTATTAGTTGGCAGTTCTGTTTTTATTTGGTGTCTTTAATTTTTGCAGTTCTTTACATGTTCTGTATGTTAACTCCCTGTCTGAAGAACAGCTTATTGGTGAAATTATTAAGGCCACTCCATGTAGTTAAAAGGGAGGTTTATTTTGTGGGGTAACTTACAAGTGAAGGGATAGGCTACAGAGTCTGGGAAAGGTGTAGTGCAGTCCGGTAGTGTTCTCTGGAGAGCTCTGCTCAGTCTACCTCCAGCATCCAGGGTCCAGGAACCAAGAGAGCCGGTGCATCCGGATCTTGGGTCTTCAGCGTCCTCTCTCAGCCCCATCTTGTAGGCGTGACAGTTACCGAAGCCTCAATGGGGGTTGGAACTTCCAGATCAAAGCTGGAATGGCTACCCACTACAACAGCTGGCCAAGGTTTTCTCTCACTTGGTAGACTGTCTGCTCACCCTGCTGATCAGATACTTTCCCTCACTCTTACTGTGCAGAAGGATTTTGATTTCATGGAGTTTGTCCGTTCTGGGAGTAATGTCCTGTGCCATTAGAGTCCTTGTCCGAGGTTCATGCCTATGCTTGAATCTTGAAGTATATTTCCTGTTTTCCTTGAGCAGTTTCAGCATTTCAGGTTGTCAATTAAGTCTGTGATACATCTTTATTGATTTTTCGTGTGTGTGTGTGTGTGTGTGTGTGCACGTACATGTGCAGAATGAGATCTATTTTTATTCCTTGGCAGGTGTATATCAAGTGTTGCCAACTCCATTTGTTGGAAAGGCTGTATTTTTTCATGTGTATTCTTTTTATACACCCATGTAAAAATGATATGGTTGTAGCTGTGTAGGCTTATTTCTGGGTATTCTACTTTATTCTATCCTCTAAGTATCTGGTTGTGGTAGTATCATCCTGTGGTTGACACTTCGGCTGTAGAGTATAATTTGAGGCCAGTTATTGTGGTACCTCTAGCATTATACCTTTTGCTTGCAATTGCCTTGGCTATGTGGAGTCTTTTCTATTTGCAAATGAATTTTACAATCTTTCTTTCTAAGTATGAGAAGAATGTCTTGGAATTTTCATGAAGAATGCACTGAATCTGTACACTCCTCTTGGACATACAGCCATTTGCTCATTATTAATTTGAGCATTCTATTAGCAAAGAAACTCTTAGCATCACCAAGTGTTTTCTTTCATTTCAATTTCCAATGTCTTGAAGTTCTCATTGTATGCATCTTTTACATTTGTTAGATTTATTCCTAAGTATTTTTAAGCTATTGTAAGTGAGCTATTTTCCTAATTTTTTTCTTAGCAGGTTCATGATCATATGTAAAAAAGCTATCAATTTTTGTATGTTGATTTTATATCTTTCAAATTTGGTGAAAAGTATTTATCTGAGCTATTATTTTTGGTGGAGTCTGTGAGTTCTTTTAAGTATAAATCACATTATCTACCAGTAGGGATGAGTTGTCTTTTTCCCTACTTGTATTTGCTTTTTCTCTCATATATTTTTCTGGCTGAGATTCAAGCACTATGCTGTAAGAGCAGAAAGAGCAGACACCTGTGCCTGTTCTAGACTTAGAGGAAATCTTCTCAGATTCCTCTATTTAATATAATGTTGGTCATTTTCTCGTGCACAGCTCTCCTATGTGTATGTATTTTCCATCTGTTCTTATTTCCTAAGTCATGTTGAATACTTTCAGATGCCTTTTCTGGGTCTGTTGAGAAGATCATGTGATTTCTGTCCTTAAGTCTATTTATATCATGTGCTACATTTATTGATTTACATACGTTGAAACAAATCTTGTAATTTTTACATCATCAAATTAATTGGTCTATAGTGTTCTTCTTTTTGTTGGGTCTTTATCTAGTTTGGGCATTAGGAGAATTCTAGTTTTGTAAAAGGATTTTGGTGGTGTTCTTTCCCTGTACATTTTCCAAAACAGTTTGAGAAGTATTGATCTTATGTCTCCCTCAAAAGTTTGGAAAATGGGCATCTCTCTAATAGAGGTCAGGCCCCAGCAAGAGCTTAGCACTGTCATTCCGCTAGATTGACAAGCCACCAAACTGCCTTCTAAACATCTTTTAACTTTGTTTCTGGTATTTTTTATTTTTTATTATTAAGAAATTTTCTATTCATTTTACATACCAACCACAGATCCCCCTCTCCTCCCTCCTCCCCCGCCCCCAGCCTATTGGTTGACCTTTGAGACTCTCGGGAGTATGGAAAGCCTTTCCATCCACCCTAGTTTGCCCTTGTATGCTTAGGACACTGTTCCAGGTTGCACAGCACATCTCCTGTGATCCTCTGGAACTCATCCAGGCATTGGCCCGAGAGGGTGTGTTGTCATCTTTGGTGAACATCTCACTTTGGCATCTCTCTCCAGCTTCTATCACACTTCAGCCAGTTCCCCATGAGTGCCTTACCCACCCTCTTGTCACATTTCAGTAGCCCAGACCTTCTCTCTGGCTTGTGTGTCCCCTGCCCAAAAAAAGCATTTTACTGGCAATAGTATGGTATAGCCAGTTGCCAACAGCCTGGCTTCTTCTTTCTAGAGAAATTCCACCTCCGCATAATTTTGCTTCCTTTAGATCTTTTGCTTCTATGGATGAAAGCTATTGTCTTTCCATCTTAACCTTTCTGAAGCATTGCTCAGATGCTCCCTATACCCTGCCAAGACACCTAGAATGCTGAAATGGTAGCAAATAACCTTCGATAGATCCAAACCTTTGGATAGCAAAATCATGCTGATCAGCATGTAGTATATTTTAATTCATTATACATATTTTAGGTCGTATTTCCAAGGGGTAGTGATCATAAACACAGGCTGTAAAAATGTCCTGTACTCAGGTTTCCTTGTTCATTTCCTTACCCCAGGAGATGAAGCTGGAGCTTGGCACAGTGGTAGAGTGTGAAGCAGGAATTCTCAGCTGATTCTACTTTTTCCAGAAGTTAATGCTTATGAAGTGACATTTTCAAGCCAGTTAGCAAAGGAGGGAGTCATATTGTGTGATACCAGACCTAGGCTCCTCACTCTGCATGCAAGACAGAGACAAGCCCCCTCTCCAATACACCTCTGTTTATTTATGGTGAGACCGATATGCTGGCACAGTCCAGATTCCTCTAAAATCATCCGAAGGAAATTGGGAGTTCATGTAAGGTATTTACTCCGAAGCCGCACCTCTGAGGAAAAATGGACAGAGGAAGGAGGAGAGCCATCAAAGCATGGTTGACATTTCCCTCAAATAAGAAAAGGGAAGGGAAGCAGGAAGAGGGAGAGGAAGGAGTGAGGCAAAGAGGTGGGCACTGGAATGTCAGACTGAAAGAACCCATCAAGCCCCTGGAGAGGTCTTTCGCCCAGTCATCCTTCACGGGACCGAAGTCTCCTGTATAGGAGCTAGCCTTGAGGATGCTGCTAAGATCTCTCAGTCACTGGCTCCAGCATACATGGGAAATGAAGCCATAGTGTGAAGGATTTTCAGTCAGGGCCTGTCAGTCAGTGACACTCGTTCATTTGTGATCTAGCAATGGACTCTCCTGGAGCCTACACCAGCATTTTCATTCTCTGTAGACTAACTGCATGGAGTACCAGTGCACAATCAGGAAGTTGCCTGGGGAAATCCAGAACAGAGGAGTGAGTTGTATCAACCGAAAGCCTGGTTCTCTCTGTCAGTATTCCTTTGGGTATCCTTCATGTACCAGGCCACAGAGTGTGCGCTGTGGTCATTCTGGTGAGCAAATTGGCAATGTCCACAGGATTAGCAGCAGATAGCCTTGCCTGTCTATCCTGAGATAGACAAATGGATGAATTTTCCCTAATTAACGCATCATAAGACAATAGTCTCTCTCTCTGTCTCTCTCTCTCTCTCTGTCTCTCTCTCTCTGTCTCTCTCTGTCTGTCTCCCTCTGTCTGTCTCTCTGTGTGTGTGTGTGCGCGCGCTTGTGTTTTCCTGTGTATCTGTATGCATGTATAGGCTACAAGTCAATATTAAGTGTCTTCCTCAGTTTCTTCCCACCTTATTTTTTGAAACAAGATCTAGCAGACTAACTGGCCAGACCAGCTGGCCAACAAACCCCATGAATCTTTGTGTCTTTCTCCCTATAGCTGTGATTATAGACACACACACTGCCATTCTTGGTTTTTACATGGTTGCCATGTATATAGTTCCCTAGCTCAGGTCCTCATGCTATTATGGGAAGGACTGACTCTAATTATCCATAGTTCTTTCCAGCATTCATACTTCATGAACTAGTAATGAGGACAGCTTCTTCCCAAACAATATGTTGTTTCTCTTAGCCAGAAAATGTGCACATATAATGATTTCACCTTAAATATAAATGATTAGCATAAAATATCCCATCATGCCATTCCTTCCATCTTACAGGCCATAACTGAAGCTTTTAAAAATGTTTCTGTTTTTTAATTTGGTTGTAAATATTGGCTTCTTATACTCATTTTTCCTAGCTAGACATGAAGCTAATCTCAATACTTAGGAGTAGAGGCAGGAAGATGGAAAGTTCAAATCCCACTGAAATTCTGTTGCTGGTTCCAAGCCACCCTCAGCTATAGACTGAGACCTTGTCTCACAAGGTCCAAAAACAAAAATTGTCCTTCCTGTCTGCATACATTTTTCAAATGTGAAGAGATTGCTTCCTTTAAGAAAAAAATGGTGAAATGTAATTCATTCCCAACCAGTATACCAAAATATTTATTTATTTTTTTTACTTTTTTATTGATTCTTTTTGTATTTCACACCATGCATCCTGATCCCATTCATCTCCCCATCCCTTCATAGCCACCCTCTGCCCTAGCAACCTCCTCCCAAAAATAAAATATAATTTAAAAGACGAAAAACAAAAAGAAAGAAACTAAAAAAAAAAAACAAAAACTAGTCTCGTCGTGGCAGCTGTAATACGTATGGCACAGTAAGTCACACAGTAAACCCTTTAGTCCTCACTTCTTACTTGTGATGTTCATTGCAATGTGTCTGTGTCGTTGGTCTGGTTCGAGGCCTCTGGCCCCTGCTACACCCTCAATCCTGGGCCCTCACTGGGACTCCTCTTGGATATCCTTTTGTTGTCCTGTGTCATGGAGATCCTGCAGCTTTGGATCTATAGGTTCATGCCCTTCACACGCTCCATCAGTTCATAGATGAGGTGAATGTTGGGGTGGGCCAACTCATAGCACTGCTTCCCTGCCTGGATGTTTAGCTGGGTTGGTCAGCCTGCCAATTTTCCCTCATCTAGCATTATCTGGCTAGCTCACCCACTGCAGCAGGCATCAAGGAGCAGGACCAGTTCTCCTGCTCTCATGCCCTTGGAGTCTGGGAGTGTGGATAAAGCCAGCCCTGGAGGTGTGAGAGGGGGAGAGCTAGCCCCACTGTCTGTCTGTCACCACATAGTGGTAGTGGCGTGGGTGAGGGAAAGATACCTCCCTCCCCTGCAGCTACCTCCTGCAGGTGGGAAAGCTGATTCCAGAGACACAGGAGTGGGAGAGCTGACCCTACCCCTCACAGGCTGGAGCACTTGGGAGAAGAACAGGCCTTGCACCTCACCTGGGCAGCACAATAGAGCTGACCCTGTTGACCAGGGCACAGATGACCACCCTTTATCTGCCATGTGGTGGAGTGGGCAAGGGAGTTAATATTTATTTTTATAAAACATTGTTTTATATGAGAGTGGATCCTTGAAAACTAAATGATGTAGTTCATTCTTTAAATCATCACAATTTCTCGATGTTATAAAATATAAAATCATTCCAGATTGCTGTGCCAGTACTGTGTAAAGAGAAGTTTCCCTGTAGATGCAAAGAATCAAGTCTAGTAACTGACAATATAGGATGAAAGAACTCAACTTTTTCACTCATAATTTACATCCTAAGCCTTTGCAATGCCTTAACATGTCTGCTTGAGTACACTTCTTCTTTGCAAAATGACATTATTTTAAAATAACATTAACAGCAATCATAGTTGGAACAACAACAAAAGGTGAATATAGTTCCCACAAGAGCAGAGGTCAGCTGATAAGCCTCAGCTTGCTGGCGTGAGTCCTCCTGGAAGAAGAGAAACATAACAAATGAGAGCCCTTAAAAGCATTCAAGATGTGCTGAGTCAGAGGTCTCACCTCCATCACACTGTCTTGTGAGTTCAGAGCTAGATGCTTGAGCCAGTACTGTACTGTATGACCTCTTGCTGTCTTGTGAGTTCAGAGCTAGATGCTTGAGCCGGTACTGTACTGTGTGTCCTCATGCTGTCTTGTGAGTTCAGAGCTAGATATTTGAGCCGGTACTGCACTGTGTGTCCTCATGCTGTCTTGTGAGTTCAGACCTAGATGCTTGAGCTGGTACTGCACTGTGTGTCCTCATACTGTCTTGTGAGTTCAGACCTAGATGCTTGAGCTGGTACTGCACTGTATGACCTCTTGCTGTCTTGTGAGTTCAGAGCTAGATGCTTGAGCCAGTACTATACTGTGTGCCCTCATGCTGTCTTGTGAGTTCAGAGCTAGATGCTTGAGCTGGTACTGCACTGTGTGCCCTCATGCTTGAGCCTGTACTGCACCATGTGGCTTTGTTCCCTCACCCCTCATACTCATTTCCTTGATTCCAGTACACCCTCAGGCAACAAGAATATTAACAGTTAATACAGGCTCTTTTTTCTGGAAGATTAAAGTAACAATTCTTAAGGGTAATATGTACATACAAGTTGATGCTTTCTACTCGATGTTGTTGGGACTCTGTACATTTCTGTCTGTGTCGTGGATGTATTTCTCAGTCTCTTGGTCTGCTAAGTAAGAGGACAGACACGCTAAGATTTCTGATTAACCTGTGTCCTTCATCATTGTTCCCGGGAGGTGCAGCTGCATCATTATTCCCCATTAACAAGCTCTGCACCAGCACAGAAGACATGATGCCACAGAGGTACTGACTGGAGCTAATGAATTCTTTACAATTAATTACATTTCTCTTAAGGTAACCTATTGCCAGAAAAAAAAAGCTATGCTAGCACAAAGATTTTATGTGAGAATGGCCATCCCCAGGGGAGACCAGCTGATTCATCATGCCCTGTGATGCCCCATAAACATGCTCTGTTGACGTTCATGTTCTGACCATTGTTCTTTCTGGGGTTGCATTTTTATCTGACCTTATTTTGGAAAACAGTGTAATCACTAATTGCAAGCTAATTTAATTTAAGCAGATGAAGGTCCTGTCAAATGGAAGTGTTCCCACCGGAAGTGGTCCTGACTGCTCTTATAGCTTTGTTTTGCACAACGGTGGGTCAGGTGGTTGGAGCAAATGGACCTTACTGAAAAGGTAATTATTTCAAGTAAGAGGAAAAAGCACTGTGTCCTTTTTGAGTCTGCCAGGAGGCGTGGCTTGTGGCCTGTCACAGTGAGTGAGTACCCATGGCTGTGGGAGGAACCTGGCTCTGGTCCTTGGCTCAGAGTCTGGCAGCACCTGAAGGTCAGGCTTTCTCCCTAGCATATGGGAAAGCGGCACCAATAAGCTACTTTCTAGAACAGAAAGGAATTTTCTTTCTTTTCCATGATGAGTAGCACTATCTTCTGGACTAACAAACATGACTGAATGTCATTGTCCTTGATCCCTGTCACTCCTAAGCAGATGAAGTAGACGAACAGGACAACATCCCCCAGTCAGATGGGGCAAAAAATCTCATCCAGCCCTGAAGCAATATGTTTAAAGAGGAAAACATGGAGTTTATTGGGATTTTCCGAGGCTAATTGCTGTTTGAGGGCAGGTCATGGAGACTGATGATCCTCTTGTTTCCTACCAAGCACTCAGTGGGGGAAGCTCTGCAGCCTCAGTGGGAGACCTTTAGAGACAGTCTGAGCACCTACCCCAGGGCCTGAAAAGCACAGCAGCTCCCACTGGGAACAAGGAAGCTGATACAGAAAGGGGCTCTGCTTCTCACCTTCCAGGCTTCTTCCTCTTGAGAAGCTCACTGAGCTGTGAAGACTGGTTCAGGAGACACCACAGACCATCAAGATCACAGGGACTCCTGGAGATCCAATTTCCCGGCCTGAGTGCAACTCTGGCCAGTAGAAAAGTTACACCCAATAGGTAACTTCTGTCCTGACCCCCCTCCCCCATCCCATGGGCAGTTTGTTTTATGAAAACAAAACAAAACAAAAAACTTAACTTTTGTTTTGTTTTGTTTTCATAAAAATAAACCCAAGTGAAAGTCATACAACATAAAGCTAACTATTTTAAAGTGGAAATCTCAGTGGATTTTTTTTTTCTCAAGAAGTACTGCCAACCGCATGTGTCTAATTCCAAATTACAGGAACCATGTCCCTGTGAAGCAGACAGTCCCCTTGCCCTCTCCCCAGGCCCTGGCAGTTACCAGCCTATGCTTTATTTCTGTGGATTTACCTGTTCTGCATATTTCATATCAGTGGAATCACGCAATGTGTGGTGTTTGCTTTCATGTAGCATATGTTCTGGATTCATCCATATGCTGGTTAGTTTTTATGAACAGGAAAAGCAAACAAGAAGACGTATCTCGTATTTCACTCTTTTGTGTCTGAATAATATCCCTTTGTGGATATACTGTCCTAGGTACCTATTCTACCACTGGTGAGTTAGGCTCTTCCATTCTTTGGACACTAGGAATAACCCTGATATTACTAACCTTGTGCGGTTACTTGTTTTTAATTCTTTAGGGTAGATGCCTAGGAGCAGAATTGCAGGGTCACATATAACTATATGTATCATTTTCCAAGGAAAAACAAAAATGTTTTTCCTGGCTTTTCTTTATGCTTTTAAGTGTGTGTACCTTCATTGTGTTTGGGGGCTCAGACACCTCATTTCCTATATTATCTTACTTTTCTTCTATTTCTACATTGAGTAGTTTGACTAATATGACCCTTGTCTTCATATCAATGTTCATGAGTTCTTAGAGGAAAGGACTGTCCATCAATGAGGAAAAGTTGGTCCAACTCTCTGGTGTCATGCCTCTCAGTGTCCTCTGCCCACTACAATGACAGCCTCCTTACTCCCACTCTGGACACTAGGTCCTGGTCTGCCCTATGACTTCACACATGACCTCAGGAAACAAATAACTTTGTTCTTTTTCTTGCCTCTTCACATCTCAATCTAAATGTTTCCTGTTTGTAGGCATTCCATGACAAATTGAGGCTTCCCTGACCCCTGTACAAAGCTTTCCTGCCTTTGATGCACTGTTTCTCAGCATTTGGAGCGAAGCCCTGGCTTATGTGAAGCCCAGTCACATGACAAGTCATATTCCCAAGTAGCTGAGGATCATGACTTGTTCAACTTATTCTCCCTAGAATATCATCATTCACCTTGCAAATGCCTGACTAGTTCCTAGCTCAGTGACTGAAGAAATAACTGAATCCCTGGATGTACCTTCAGTGGCTGCTGTGTCCACCTGCCTGGCAACTGCCCTGTGCCCATTCCCACCAATGGAAGGGGATTTGCAAGTTTCCTAGTCACTCAGAAGATCTCCTCAGTTGCTTATGAGAGCCATCCCTTGGTTATTGCCACATGCTTACTTGTTTTCCAGTGTGAGTGTTTGTGACATACCCATTAAATGAAGCCACTGTGTCCGTTAGTTCTGTGGAGCAGCAGAATTTCTCTTCTCTCACAAAGCCATCCCCGCCCCACTCAGTGTGTGTTGTCCATTTGGCTTATTTATATTGCTTAGTTCTTGGTTTTTATGATACTGAATCATCATCTACTGTATTTGAAGGAGCCTGTTGAGCTATTTACCAGCACAGCTTGAAAATAAATAAACAGTATTATTGTAGTGCTTTAGGAACAAAAATGTTTATTTCTCTCCAATTTTAAATAAAAAATAAGCTTTCAAGTAAGTTTTTAGCAACTGGTCCTGTAACTTATGGCAAAATTTAAAACAAAACAAAACAAAAAACAAAAACAAAACAAAAAAAAAAAACCAACTCTGTGTATTAAGATTCAAACCTGAGCTTCCTGAGTCTGAATAGAAGGCTCTGCTCATGAAGCCTGGACTTTGGAATCAGCTGGCAACACTCAACATTGAAGCCAGCTGTCCCTCTTTAAATGGTTTAGAATAGCCGTAAGATTGTACTGTGTCCTTCTTAGGTACTAAGTCTACAGCTTAGCTAATATAAATGAGGTCTCTTGTCCCACATACACATAAACTAAATTTCTAGGCTGTACCCAGGACATTGCTAGGTACCATAAAAACCAAGATTAATTAGACATGATACCTGTGGTCTGAAAGAACAGAAGGAAGTTTGAGTGAAGAAACAGCAAGTGTCCAAAGTGCCATGATTAAAGCCTATGTATCATTGTTGAAATGCTCTAGTTGAGGGGGCATACATCACCCTGAAGAACACTGGGAGGATACCTAGTGAATAAACAGGCTTAAGAAGCAAAGGAGAAGGGAGTTTCAGACACAATTCAAGTCTGGGATGAATAAATATCTCAGTATTGCTATCTAGGGTATGGTCAATGGGTAGAGGCCTGAAAGAGGAAGGGTCTTCAATTCCGGTTGTTAAGAGTTTGAGAAGAGACATTTAGAGAAAGTCTCCTTATTTTTGTAGACTACCTGGAACCATAGAAGCATGGTTAGCAGGAAGAGGTACCATGTTCCCAGTGGTGTATAAATGCAGCTGTGTGCAAAGTCTGGAGGGTAGAGCAGCAAGGTGAGCAAGGACCTGAACAGGAGGTTAAGGAGGTAGTACAGGGGCAAGTGGAACCTGGGACAGTAGGGAACCTGCTTGCTCTTCCTAGACTATACCCTAGAAGATTAGGAAGAGCTTTAAGTAAGATGTACTGTCTTTGAGATGGCCTTGATGTTGATATGGGATATCTTCAGAAGTATACAGTTCAAGTATAGAAAAGACATTCCAATCTAGGTCTGAATGTAATCTTGAATAACCTCAGTATCCACATCTTTTTTTATTTCTAAAGGATGAGTCAGTTATGTTCATATCACACCCCTACCCCCTGCCCCCAAGGCTCAAAAAACTTCATGTAAGAGAGGGCGGACAGATTGTAAGAGCCCAGAGGTAAGGGATGGCTTCGAGCAAATAGTGCTTCCCAGACAGAACAGAGCGGTTACAAATATGAACTTAACAGAGACTGTGACAGCATACTCAATATTTAAGCAAGTTCAAACCATAAAAAATCCCAGAATGGGCTGGAGGAGGTGGGCATGACATCCCAGTACTA
>CABHPR010137555.1:98706-110283 GCA_902168415.1 Peromyscus melanophrys | reverse complement strand
GCTTGGCGGCGGCACCGTGGGGTTCTTTGATCGTCGGATTCTTCCCTAGTCGTTTCTCACGGTTCCGCCTCTTCCTGGCAGCGCCCGAAGGTGCCTAAGTTCCTTCTCCAGTCGATGTCCTTGAGGTTCCCACCAGCATGCGTTCCACCCTCTGCTTCCCGGTTCACTCCATTTCCCCGAGCTTTCCGGAAACACATATTGCCCATGTTTCACCAAGTCTAATGACCAGTTTTAGATCATTTTGACTGGTCGCCCAGCCAGAATCACTGACGTGTGCTCTCTCTTCCTATTGGAAATGCTGCATTTTGGGCCTCAGTGGAAACCATCCTGTCTTCTGGGACTTTAAGAACCAATTTTGGCATATATTGATTGCTCCACTTCCTTTAAATTCTTAAGTTGTAGATAATCGTTCCCAGTTGGATCCTAGGACCTTCTTTACGTCCTCTATGCTCCCTTGTCCGCTTGCCCCTCCCCCCTTTCCTTCCGTCTTTGCAGTGCATGCGAGGAAATAGTCGTCCTCTTATCACCCTCCACCTTAATTTTTGAGGCAAGGTCTCATTGAACCTGGAGCTCACAATTGGCTAGACTGGCTGGCCAGCGAGACCCAGGCTCCTGCTGTGTTGGCTCAGATTACTGGCGCAGGTTACAATTGGCTTTATATGTCCAGCTTTTCACAAAAGTGGTGGTGATCAGAATTCAGGTCCTTCTGATGCCTGTGCAGCAGTCTACACACGGAGCCATCTCAGGTCTCTGTTTCCATCCACCGTCATCCTGGCTGCCCACAACACACAGCCCCTGTCCATTACCATCTGTGTTGTGAATTCAGTCACTGATTCTTCATAGAGCCCCCAAATGTATGCAATTCAGATCTCTTCTCTGAGTTCCTGACTCACATACAAACCTCTCTAGAGCTCTCATTTAAAAAAGAGAAGTATGTGTTTAGTGGTTTTGCCTGCATGTGTGTCTCTGTACCACGTGCCCTTTGAGGCCCGAAGAAGTTATGGGATTCCCCAGAACTGGAGTTCAGACGGTTGTGAGCTGCCATATGGATGCTGGCACTCCAGCCCAGGTCCTCTGGAAGAGTGTCAAGTGTTCCCAACCACAGAACCATCTCTCCAGCACCTCTAGATCTCTGGTTGCCTGAAATGCAGTTGATTTTTACACACTAAATATCTCTCAGAGCTAGTTCTGGCTCTGCTAACTACAACCCTGATTCCAGTTATTCTCTCTAAATTCCTGAACGCTTTCTTAATAGGCTTCCTGATTTTGAGTTTTTTCTCCACCTACACATTGGAAGCTGAATCATCATTGGATAACACGTGACAGGACAACTGTGTTGTGTGTCATGTGTTCTAAGAAAGCCTACGAGGACAGAGTTACTCAGTGAGTCAGATGAAACATAAACACCTCCACCACTTTAACGGCGGCGTTGCCAACTTACTAAGAAAACTAAAGGGAGTCTCTGGAGACACAAAGTATCTCCAGGCCTGAGCCTCTGCTGAAGATGCATTGCCCAACCAAACTCCAGTCAGGCTTTTGAGTCTTCTTTTAGGTTTGTCTGTGTATTTCCTTACAAAATCCCATCTTATCAAATTTTCCTGCTAAAACCATTTAGCAATAATCCCCATTTTGACTGGTCGTCCATATTCAGTTCAGTTTTCCAGCCTTCAGGTGATGTCTGATCATTTTGATTGGTGCGTGTATATAAGCTGCCTTTTCATTGCTGTGACCAAGTACCCTACACAAGCAACTGAAGACAGGAAGTGGTTCTTTTGGCTCACAATTGGAGAGTACGATCCATCAAGTTATGTAAGGCTTGGTGGCTGGAGTTGGAGGTGTCTAGTCAGGAGGCGGAGAGAGATGAATGCTTGTTGTAGAATATTATTTTAAAGTGTGTTACATTTGTTTGTGCTGTGGAACGTTTGTTTTAATGATGCAAAGATGTGGTGCATTCTTTAATGTTGTATTTGTTTAACTCTGTGAAGCTGTGTTACTTTGCCTGTCTAAAACACCCGATGGTCTAATAAAGAGCTGAACGGCCAGTAGTGAGGCAGGAGAAAGGATCGGTGGGGCTGGCAGGCAGAGAGAATAAATAGAAGGAGAAATCTGGGAAAAAGAAGAAAAGAGTAAGAGAACAAGGAGAGGAGAATGCTAGGGGTCAGCCACATAGCCACACAGCCAGCCATGGAGTAAGAGTGAAAGTAAGATTACAGAAGAAAGAAAAGGAAAAAGCCCAGAGGAAAAAAGTGGGCAGGATAATTTAAGTTAAGAAAAGCTGGCAAGAAACAAGCCAAGCTAAGGCCGGGCATTTATAATTAAGAATAAGTCTCTGTGTGTGATTTATTTGGGAGCTGGGTGGCGAGCTCCGCAAAAGAGCAAAACCAACCAACAACAAATGCTAGTGCTCAGTTTACTTTTAACTCTTTGTTCAGTCTGGGACCCCAGTCTATGGGATGGTGTGGTCTACAGTCATGGCGAGTCTTCCCTTTTCAGTTAAACTTCTCAGGAAATGCCCTCACAGACACACCTAAACATGTGTCTCCTAGGTGATTTCAAATCTAGTCAGGTTGACAGTAATGGTAAACCGTCATATCTGTCTCAGCAAAACCTGTTAGGTTGGCTTAGCCAGAATTCCACATGCCCTGATATTTCTTCACAGCTATAATATTAAATAGAAAAGGAAGTTGCGGAAGTATTTACACTATAATTCCATTTAAATATTAAAAGCAAGCAAAACTATGACTTTAAATAAATAGACTTGTAAAAGTAAAATAAATGCATGAGAATAATGCAGAACTCAGGGTAGCATTTTCCTGTGGAGGTAGAATATGATGGGGAGGAGAACTGTGGTAATTTGAAGGTAATTGGCCCCCATAATCTCACAGGGAATGGCACCATTAGGAGGTGTGGCTTTGTTGGAGTGGGTGTGGCCTTGTTGGAAGAAGTTTGTCACTGTGGGGGTGGGCTTTGAGGTTTCCTATGCTTGGAGTTAGTTGACTTCCTGTTGCCTGCAAGATGTAGCACTCTCAGCTCCAGCACCACATCTGTGTGCACGCCATAATACTCCCTACCATGATGATAATGGACTGAACAGCCACTCCAATAAAATATTTTCCTTATAAAAGTTGCCATGATCTTGGTGTCTTTTCACAGCAGTAGTAACCCAAACTAAGACAAGTACTCAGGGGACTCTTATTTCTTAGATCAGTGATGGATCCAGGCTATTCATTTTATTAATCTTGGTATTGTCTGAAATATTCTATAACAAAATTACATGGATTCAAAATTTATATTTCAGGTGTGCAAAAGTATAACTTTGCATAACTTTCTCTTCTTCTTTTCTTTTTTTTCTTTTTCTTTTCTTTTTTTTTTTTGAGACAAGGTCTCATTTTGCAGCCCAGACTGGCTTCAGATTCACAGCAATCCTCCTGCTTCAGCCTCCCATGTTCTGGAATCTAGGCATGAACCACCATGTGCAGCTTGTAAGTTTACTTTCTGTAATTAGTTTGCTCATGAACATCTCTCATGAAACAAACTTAAACTGACCAGACAGAGGGAGCTGTAATCACTAATTTAGACTTTTTTCTATCCTTCCTTCCTTCCTTCCTTCCTTCCTTCCTTCCTTCCTTCCTTCCTTCCTTCCTTCCTTCCTTTTTTTGGTTGGGCAAAATTTTTTTTTGTTTGTTTGTTTTCGAGACAGGGTTTCTCTGTGTAACTTTGGGGCCTGTCCTGGATCTCACTCTGTAGACCAGGCTGACTTCAAACTCAGAGATCTGCTTGGCTCTGCCTCCTGAGTGCTGGGATTAAAGGGTTTGGGTAAATTCTTATCTTTTAAGAGGGCCTCTTCTCTGCCTCTCACAGCCACACAGGTATGGCAGGTCATTTGATTAGGCCTTTGGTCACCAGTGCCTTCTCAGAGGGCTCTTGTTTCATTTGTTTTTAGATATTTCCTGATGAGGTCAGCCAAGGCGCAGCTGGTCGAGCCAGGTTTAGGGGTACAGTGATTTGGCCTCTGCATTGAACATCCTGGCAAGTGTTCTACTTGAGCTCTATTCCCAGCATCTTTTTACTTTTTATTCTGAGACATGGTCTCACTAAGTTGGCCAGATTAGCCTTGAACTTACTCTAGCCCAACGTGGTTTTTTTTTTTTTCCCCATTTATTTAGACCTTTATTTTCAGAGGTGGCTTTTCTTACTTCTTTTGTTAGATCTATTAATTTTTTCTTTTCATCATGGTAAAAAAAATTTTTTTTGGCACAAAATTTTTTATGAGTTAATAATTTTAAGTGTACATTTCTGTGGCATTAAGTACATTCATACTTTGTGATACAGTCATTTTTATATTGTAAATTGAATTGCTTTTTAATTTCAATAGTCCCTCACAGTGCATAGAAATATGACTGATTTTTTTTAACCTTTCAATGGCTTATTTATTTATTTATTTATTAAATTACACTCATGATATTCATTAATTACACTCATGATATTAATCACATTTGTGGTATTCATAGATTACATTAGCAGTATTCATTCAATTATATATATATTTATATATATTTTTAATTTTAAATGCTGAATGTCATTTATTGAAGGGGGGAGGAGGTCTTAAATACAGGCTTACAGCACAATGGGGGGACCCCGGAGGGCAGAAGTTTGCTACTGATGTTTTACAATCTTGCTTCTAATCTGTTAATGCCCATTATTCAGGATACACAGACAAGGAACTTCTCTTAAGCATTCAGGAGGGTGGAACCTGGCAGGGAATTAGCATAGGGAGGATATCAAGGTCAAGGTGTGCAAGCAAGGCAGCAGTTACCCAAAATGGGGGCCAGGGCCCTACAGGTCCCCCTTTTATTAAAAAATGAGCTTCTGACTTGGGTTGCATGGGACGTCAGCAGGTCGGTCACCTTACCTGTCATGGAGACGCCTGCCCAGGCCACACAGGTGCTCTGTCTTAGGTTGGTGAGTGCCTCCCAGGCATTACCCATCTCTGAATACTCATTTTCATACAGGCTCAATCATGTGTGAGCTGCATAGTTAATTGCTGCCAAAGATCTCAAAGTGGCACTGGGCTTGCAATCTGTGTGTTCGACATAGAAAAGACCAACAGAGGTCCTATCTCACCCATAGCCAGTAGGCTAAAGGCAACTGAGCCATTCTCTTCCTTAACGAGCCATACTGTACCCAACGTGGTTTTTAATAACCACCACCACTACCACTACCACCACCACCACCACCACCACCACCACCACCACCACCACCACCACCACCACCTACCTCTTTAGAATAGTTTCTTTATTTTTATTTTTATTTTTATTTTTATTTTTATTTTATGTGTATGGGTGTTTTATATGCACTGTGTGACTGCTTGGTGCCTTTGAAAGCTGGAAGAGGTCATAGGATCCCCTGGGACTGCAGTTATAGAAGGTGTGAACCATCATATGAGTGGTGCTGGGGATTGAACCCAGGACCTCTGCAAGAGCAATCAGTGCTCTTAATCTCTGACCCATCTCTCCAGCCCCCAGCCTTGAGCTCATTCTTTGTCTTTTCTTTCTTAAAGATTTATTTATTTTATGTATATGAGTGCTCTATCTGCATATACGACTTTATGCCAGAAGAGGGATTCAGATCCCACTACAGACGGCTATGAGCCACCATGGGGTTTGATGGGAATTGAACTCAGGACCTCAGGAAGAACAGCACTGAGCTGTCTCTCTAGCCCCTAGCCTTGATCTTCTAATCCCGCTGCTTCAGCCTTCCAGACAGCTGGGATTGTAACCTGTGAGTGTGCACCACCGTCTGTCTCCCCAGCACCTTTATTTGAAGTAGGATGTTACTATGGATCCCAGGCTGGATACTTAACGTCCTCTTGCCACCGTCTTCAGGACCTTTGTTGTGGATGTCCATAGTTCTTGCTTTGTTGTTGGTGTTTGAGATCATCCCCTGCAGGTAATGGAATACTTGCCTTCTGGCCATCAGAATGGAATATGTGGACCTCGATGGACTACTCCTTAGGCTTATCTCCTGGCTTGTCCTATAGTTGCTACTATCGGGCAGTCTGCTGTGGCCTAGCATTTAATTAGTGTTATGTTGCTGTTAATGAATTATTTCAAAACATAGTTGTTTGAAAGGACAATACTTTTTATTTTCTCTCAAAGTTCTGTAGGTTAGGCATCTGGGAAGAGCTTAACTAGGTGGTTGTGGCTCAGTCTCCTAGGAGGCTACGGTCACTATGTCACTAGGGCCACAATCATCTGAAGACTTAAATGGGGCCAGAGGACCTGTTCCACGAAGGTCCCTCATATGCGATTGACAGCCTTGTTCCTGTGGGTTGTTTCCGGCCGTGCTGACCTCTTTGTAGTCCGTCCTCAGTGTCCATAGGTGGTGCTGGCTGTCCTCCCAGGACTCGGAGGACGAGAACGGGAGGAAGCCTCCCTGCCTCCAAGTACTGACCTACTCTCAGAAGCGGCCGATAGTCACATCACAATCCGGAGTATTAGAATCAAGTCACTAAGTACAAGGGGAGGCACATTTAGCCCCAGCTTTTGATGGGAAGAGTCTCAAAGAGCCACTGCAAGCTCTGCTGAGGTGAAGCTCTCTCTTGGAAGCTTGCGGCCTCTCGGGTGTGCCCAGGGATTGTGCCACCAACCTTGATCTTTTCACACCCTGTTGTCCCTCTGGCTTTTGTGGATCATTACTATTACTATTATTGCTATTATTATTATTACTTATTATTATTATTATTTGAGACAAGATCTCTCTATGTAGCTCTGGCTGTCCTAGAACTCACTCTGTAGACCCCACTGACCTGAAACTCACAGAGATCCACCTGCCACTGTCTCCGCAGTGCTGGGATTAAAGGCGAGTGTTGACATGCCCGGCTCCCTCTGGGTGTTGAGCTCTCTTCCCAGATGACTCAGGAGACTCTCCTGTCATTCTCGTCTAGTTCCACAGGAAACGATGTAAAGGATCACTGTGCTAATGTCATAACCAGTTCTTTCCTGCTCTCTGATTCAGGCAACTAATTTTATGCTCAATCTTAGCCGAATATTTTCTTTTCTCAACAAAACAAAAACATAAACAAAAAATAGTTATATTGAGCTGGGTGTGGTGGCATATGCCTATAACCCCAGAATTTGGGAGGTAGAGGCAAGAGAATCAGGAGTTCAAGGTCATCCTTCCTGCATTAACACACACACAGACTGCCCCCGCTACCCCGGCAAACCTAACACCCCCCTCACCAAAAACCAAATCAAACCAACAAAACCTTGCTGTTGTGTGTGAGCCCCCACTTCTCAGTATGACATTCATGCTTGATGACAGGGGGAAAATGTTGAGTAAAGCCTGAGACTTGTTTATCTGTTCCCTTAGACTGTGGAGTGAACTGCGGAGGGCAGAGGATGCGCTGGGTAATAGAGCGAAACGTGCTGACTTTGTTCATGACTGTGTGTAGAGGCTCAGATGCCATCAGAATCCTGTTATTTTCAGTTTGTGTGTAGATTGCCTCCACTTTCAGGAGGATCCCCTCCCTTTAGAGAAAGATGGATTCCTGTTTTCTATTTTTAGAAAAGTGATTATTGCTCTCATTTCCAGTTTAAAAGAAAAATCTCAGAATTGGGGCTGGAAGATGGCTCAGCTGTTAAGAACATTGGCTGCTCTTCCAGGGGACCCAGGTTCAATTCCTAGCACCCACACAGCAGTTCATAGTTGTCTGTAACTCCAGTTGTAGGGGATCCAGCACCCTCACACAGACATATACATACATGTAGGCAAAACACCAATGCACATAAAATAAGAATAAATAAATAAATAATGATTTATTAAAAAAAAAACACAACAACTCAGAAGTGATTAGGGTATATGCCCTCTTTGAGTTGTGGCTAAGTATGAAATAGTGTGAATGGCAAGGCTTGTGTTATGTGTCTGCTCCTGGACCAGAGGGTCCCTACTTTTTTTTCTCCATTGTAGAGACCTGGCTGGAGTACTGTGTGTTCAGGGACTTCTCACCTATAAATATACCAATTGTTTTTTATTTGTTTGTGATTTTTTCTTTTCTTTTTTCTTTTTTTTTTAAATGTGCATGAGCGTTTGAATGTACATCTGTGTACCATGTGCACACAGTACCTGGGAGGCCAGAAGAGGGTGCCAGATCTCCCTGCAACCAGAGAGCTGCCTCTGTGGATCCTGGGAATTGAACCCAGATATTCTGGAAGAGCAGTCAATGCTCTTAACCATGAAGCCACCTCTTCAGCCCCAAACCCCAGTTCAGTGGTTCTCAACCTGTGGATCAGGACCCCTTTGGGATTCAATGACCCTTCCACAGGAGTTGCCTAAGACCATCGGAAAACACAGGTATTTATTTACATTATGATTCATAAAGGTGGCAAATTAGTTATGAAGTAGCAATGAAAATAATCTTATGGTTGAGGGTCAGCACAGCATGAAGAACTGTATTAAAGGGTCGCAGCAATAGGAAGGTTGAGAACCACTGTCTCAGTTATTGATAACGGTTTGTCCCCTCTCACAGCTCCATCTTTCTTTCGGACAATGGTATGACAAGGGTCACATGGTGCCAGATGGCTTTTGGACCACAGGTTCATGAGGATGGAGGTCCATAAATATCCCCACAGAGGGGAGACAGTCAGCCTTTCCAAAGCTTTGTGCCCAGTATGCTTAGGGACAGAGCTGTGATCCTAGAAGTCAATCTGTATTTCAAGGAGACTGATGGGGATAGCCCGCTTCTCTTCTGAGCTTTCATTTTCTGGGCTCCGGGGAGGGTGCATCAGCCTTTTGCTTCCTCTGCAGTTTCTCCTTTAACAGCTGGACTATTAAAGTTAAACTATTTGCAGTCCTGACATTTAGCACTTTGGTAGTTTAAATATTCAAATTTGGGTTAGAAGTGAGAATTTCTGTCCGCATATCTGGGCATAGGGACAAGTGCAGCTCTTTCTCATGGGAAGACAGAGGTTCCTTCTGAGTCTGCAGTCTTCACTCATTGAAATGGGATGGTCTGGTCTCCTGTTCAGCAGCATCCTAACATAGCTGAAGGAACTGAGCACAGCCCTGTTGGGTGCTCAGGACATTCTGTGGTCCAGGGTAGGAAGTCAGGACTGGGGAGGATCCCGACTACTCTCTTCACTTTGGACCAGGGCAGAGTGGAATCCAGGTTGGCTGCAACCCCTTGCTATAGCCTCTACTAACTGTGGGAATTCCTCTTTGCTTCATTTTGTCTACATATGTTTTTGTGACTTCAGGCATTACTTCCTAAATGCTATTTTTATTGATATCATCATCATGATCACTTCACAAAATTTCTGATAAAAATATAATAGATCCAATCAACTAATTAGCCAACCAACCAAATTTCAATTCTGGAGACATTAGATAAAGGATTCCAGAATACCCCATTCCTCCACTCTATTCTGCTCTGCCCTGAGGATCTATGACACTCATACACCGTGCCTTCAGTGGGAATGCCAGCCCTTTGCTAGTACCTTCTCTTTGATCCTTCCCCTGAAGACGTCCAGATGCCACCCTCCCATCCAATCCCGCATCTGTTTCAGACTTGTGTTTCTTGTGGCTTTTCCTTGCCTTATTCATGTTTATCCACTCAACTCTCACTTTTCTTATACCACCCATCAGTTGGCAAAGCTGAGTGGCTTCCTGATGAGGAAGATGTAACTTTTCAGATAAAACTAGGCCAGACCTATCTACAGGAGGCCGAACCAGAAACACCATGGTGTTTTGTTGTGTTTAGAGAGAAAGTCATGGTGTGACTTGGGTATCTCGTTGAAGACTTGATTTAGGTAAGAAGACGGTGGGGAAGAAGAAAAATAACGGAGGTGGGGGGAGGGGAAGACCAACACAAGAGTGGAGCCTTGAGGATGCACAGGTGTCTCCAGAGCTTAGATTCCTTATGGTTAGGGGTATCCCATGATTAGTGCTCCGTTTGGATACAGGTACGCTCTTGAGGACACAACTGAGGGTGTGCTTAGTGGCATGAGGGTGGACGTGGAGGTTCAGGGTACCTAGAGTGGGTTGTGAGGAGGAGGCTGTCTCTTGCACACTTTATAGATCTGGACTCCACATCCAGGCAGATGCCAGAGATGAAATGCTGGTACACAGAGAAGTCTTCATTGTGGAGACTGGAGGACTTCAAAAGGGCTGTAAGTTGCTGATGGGAAGTTGGGTCTCATCTAAGGAGGTGGTAGGGCCTAATGCCTCTCCTGTGTTCTGTTGATACAGCTCCTGTTGGTGACCCACAAATCACTAAATTCATGGATCTCTGAGCTCTACATACTCTGCCTCAGCAGCATTTGTTGATAGAAGCATATCTTATATCAACAAGTATATTTCTTCACTTGAGTTCTAGGACCCTTATGTTCTCCTAGTCACTCCTCAGTCTCCTTTGCTGGGCACTGACTGTCTCCTTATCTCCATGAGGATGATTAAAATCATCAACTGTGACATGTCAGAACGTGCCCCTTTCCTAGTTCTTCCAGACTTAGCAATTTGCAGTCTGTGGCGAATGTCAAGACAGAATGTGAGGTCACTCTTACCCCTCCCCCCACTGGCTCCCACAGCTGATCTGTGAGGAGACACCATCACCTCTTGTGGAAATTCATAGTGTAATAAACCCTCAGTTCTCACTGTTTCTACTACAGCTATCCCCTGTTTGAGTGACTGCCATCTTTGGCCTAGATTATCATCAGGAGCGCCTTCTTTGTTTTCCAATTCTTGCTCCCTTGATTCATTGTAAGCAGAGTAATTCTTATGAAAAATTAGACATATGCCATTCAAATTCATGCTCAAAGTCTTCCAATAGATTTTGGCTTTAGAGTAAAAGCCAAAAGACCTTGCAGACCTTCAGGTGGTGATCTGGTGCTCACTTGTCTATGCCCTCAATTCCTATCACTCCCCCACTGCCTGTCCTGCCTGCTTCCGCATCAGGCCCAGTCTTCTGAATAGCCACATGGACCTCACAGACCTAGCCTCCGTCATGTATCTAAGCCAGTGTCTTATGGGATGCTCTTTACCAGCACAGTCTTCTTCCTCTCCTTTGGAACTTCCTGTCGCCTGAACCCTGCTTTATAGTTCACGCCTCTTAGACAATCAGTTACACATTTTCTCCTGACAAGAGCAGGGGCTCCAGATGCCTTGTTCATTGCTTTACTCCTGAAATTTGAACAGTTTTGTCATTTTAGGGATGGTTAGTTAGTATTCACCGAGTAAGTGAGAATGGCGGTTAAGAGTGAGGTCCCTGGAAGGAGACTTCTCAGGTTGAAATTCCAGGTCTTCTCGATTATAGTTTTATAAATTTGGGTAAATTTCACAATATCTCTTAGTTTCCTTGTCTGTGAAATGGAGCTAACAATGACACTTGCCTCATACAATTTTTTTCCCATTTTTTAATTTTATTTTATAATTTAATTTAATTTTACATATCAGCCATGGATTCCCTTGTTCTTCCCCTTTCCGCCCCCCACCCCCACCTTCCCCCCAGCCCACCCCCTATTCCCATCTCCTCCAGGGCAAAGACTCCCCTGAGGATTGAGTTCAACTTGGTAGATTCAGTCC